>JAQZBX010091638.1:0-12370 GCA_029593785.1 Cabassous unicinctus
ATTTTTTTTGTTTATTTATAGAATTATTTGTGTATTTATCATACTTCTGGAAATATATGCTCTTCTTCTTAAAACTATGAAAATAACCATGCATTCAATATGATGGCCTATCTGTAGAACTGAGTATTTTGACCAGGCTACCTGCAGCACAGTCAATGTTGTGTTTGGGGTAAATGTAGTAACTTTTAGTTTTCTACTTAGTCTTATATGAGGCAGAAACAAAGTATATGTTACAAATGTTTTTCTATAAAAGGAAAAATACATGCTAATATTAAAATAATGTATATGGTTGTGAATCATTCATTTATGCTTTCCAATAATTGATATTGTATATTCCTAAGCTATGAGATATGTGTGTTACTTGTAAAGTCTTTCAAATGAAAGTTGTAAAGTACTTCATTTGATCAGGACTATTTAATTTCATTTTCATTCACTTTGGCAAACAGACACTGCAACAAGCAGACTCTGCAACTGCTGTAATGAGCAGATGCCGCAAATAGCAGACGCTGCAAAAAGCAGATCTTGCGTCCACCACAACCAGCAGATGCTGCAACCAGCAGATGCCTCAACAACCTCAAAGGGCAGATGCAGTAATGAGCACACTCCGCAATGAGCAGATACTGCAAGGAGCAGATGCCTAAACCAACAGATGATGCAGCCAGCAGGGATTGGATGTGGCTCAGGCACTTAGGCACTGCCTCCCACACGGGAGGTCCCAAATTTGGTTACCAGTGCCTCCTAGGGAAGGTGAGCAGATACATTGAACAGACAAGAAAGAACCATCAGGAGTAGGGGGAATAATAAACAAATAAATAAATCTTTAAAAAAAACAAAGCCAGATAAAGATTTCATCAAAAAAAGAGAAAATTACATACCCATTTCCCTAATGAATATAGATGCAAAAATCTCAACAAAATCGTTGCTAATCAAATCCAATAGTACATTAAAATAATTATTCATCTTGATCAGATTTGTTTCTTCCAAAGCATGCAAGGGTGGTTCAACACCAGAAAATCAATTAGTGTAATAAACCACATTAATAAATCAAATGAGAAAAATACATGTTCAACTCTATTGCCATAGAAAAAGCATTTCCAAAATACAGAAGCTTTTCTTTAGAAAAACACTCTGAAAGATAGCTGTAGAAGAAACCATTCTCAATATGATAAAGGGAATACATGAAAACCCCAGAGTTACTATTATACTCAATGGTGAGAGATTGAAAGATTTCCTCTGATTTTGAGAAGAAAAGGGTGCCCATTGACATCACTGTTATTCAACATTGAGCTACAAGTTCTAGCTAGAGAAATTAGGTAAGAAAATGAAAAAAAAAACACATTCAAATTGGAGAGGAAGAAATAAAACTTTTGCTACTAGTACATGATATGGTCCTATACCTAAAAAGTATTGAAAAATTTACAGCAAAGGTACTAGAGCAAGTACACAAGTTCAGCAAAGTGGTGGAATACAAGAGTAATATGCAAAAATAAGTGGTATTTCTATGCAATAGTTATGAGCAATCTGGGGATAAAATCAGAAAATAGTGACTAAAAGAATTCAATATTTAGGAATAAACTTAACCAAGGACATAAAGGGCCTGTATTCAGAAAACTACAAAATAATGATAAACAAAACCAAATATTACATAATAAGCAGAAAGATGTTCCCTGGTCATGGATTGGAAGACTGAATATCATTAAGATTTAAATTTTACCCACTTTGATTAACAATTTAATCCCAATAAAAATTCAACAACCATTTTTGGAAAAATAGAAAAGTCAATTGCCAAATTTATTTGTAAGTGTAAGTGACCCAAAACAGCCAGAAATAACTTAAAAATGAAAAAGGAAGTGGAAAATCATTTCCAGATTTTAAATAATAGTACTTAGCTAGATTCGTAAAAAATGCATAGTACTAGCATAAATATAGACATATATAACAACGGTCCAAATTGAGAGTTCAGAAATAGACCCTCATGTATGTGGTCAAGTGATTTTTGACAAAGCTGTCACACCCACCCAGATGGGTTAGAACAGTCTATTCAACCAATGGTGCTAGGAGAACTCAATATCCATATCTAAAAGAAAGAAAGAAGACCCCTATCTCATACCTTCTACACGAATTAACTCAAAATGGATCAAAGACCTAAATATAAAAGCTAGATCCATTAAAATTCTAGAAGAAAATGTAGAAAAATGTCTTCAAAATCTTGTGGTAGGTGGTAGTTTCTTAAACCTTACACCCAAAAGACAAACAATGAAAATAAAATGGATCAATGGGATCTTCTCGTAATTATGTTTGTGCTTTAAATTACTTTGTCAAGAAGGTGAAAAGGCATCCTACTCAATAGAAAATATGGAGAAGCCACATATCAGATAAGGGTTTCATTTTCATGTTATAAAAAGAGATCATACAACTCAATGTTGAAGAGACAAGCAACCTAATTTAAAAATAGGCAAAAAACTTGAATAGACATTTTTTTGTAAACGAGGAAATACAAATGGCAAAATAATCCACAAACAAAAAGCTATCTTTAATATCCTTAGCTATTAAGAAAAGCAAATCAAAACTAAAATGATATATCATTTCCCACCTTATATAATGACCATTATTTAAAAAAGAAACAACAAACAGAAAACAGCAAGTGCTGGGGAGCATGTGGAGTACTAGGAACATTCCTTCACTGTTGATAGGAATATAGAATAGTGCAGCCTCTGTAGAAGACAGTTTGGTGGTTCCTCAGGAACATAAATATAGAACTGCATACGAACTGGAAATTTCAGTACTCAATATATGCAGAAGAACTGAAATCAAGGATGTGTACTGACATGTTCAAACTGATGTTCATTGGAAATCTAAATATCATTAAGAAATTAATTCTACCAAAATTGTTTTACAGATTCAAAATAGTCCCAGTGAAAATTTCAAAAGCCTACTTTGCAGAAATGGAAAAGTCAGTTACCAAATTTATTTGGAAGGGAAGTGAACACTAAATAGCCAAAAACATATTTAAAAAGAAGAATGAAGTCAGTGGGCTCACATAACCTGACTTTTAAGGATATACAAAAATGCAGTTTTCAAAACAGCATGGTATTTGCATAAAGATATGAATATAGATCAATGGAATCAAATCAAGTGTTCATTCACTTTTAAGATCAACTGATTTTTTTAAAAGATTTTATTTTATTTATTTATTTCTTACCACCCCCTTGTGGTTTCCACTTGCTGTGTCTGTTCATTGAGTGCTCCTCTTCTTTTTCTTTATAGGAGGCACGGAATTGAACCCAGGACAGCCTATGTGGGAGGGAGGTGCCTAATTGCTTAAGCCATTTCTGCTCCCTGCTTTGTTGTGTCTCTTATTAGGTTTTCCTCCTTGTGTCTCTTGAGTCAATTTGGTGCATCAGCTCACCACACCAGCCCATTGCGTCAGCTCGCTGTCTTGCTTTTCTTTAGGAAGCACAGGGAACCAGACCTGGGACCTCCCATGTGGTAGGCAGGGTCTCAATCGCTGAAGCCACATCTGCTTTCCAGATCAATTGATTTTTGACAAGACTACCAAGCCCACTCAACTGGGACAGAGCAGTCTCTTCAACAAATGGTACTAAGAGAACTGGATACCCATATCCAAAAGAATGAAAGAAGGCCCATATCTCCACACTTGATACAAAAATTAACTCAAAATGTATCCAAGAGCTAAATATAAAAGCCAGGACTAAAAAACTCATGAAACACAATGAAGGAAAACATCTTTAAGGTCTTGGGGTAGGAAGTAGTTTTGTAGACCTTACACCCAAAGCATAAACAAAGAAAGTAGAAATAGATAAATGGGACCCTTTGAAAATTAAATGCTTTTGTACTTTAAAAGACTTTGTAAAAAATGTGAAAAAGTAGTCTACTCCATGGGAGAAAATATTTGGAATCCACATATCTGATAGGGGTTTAATAGTCATGATATATAAATAATTCCTACAACTCAATGATAGAAAAATGAATGACCCAATTAAAATGAACAAAAGACATGATTAGATATTTTTCCAAAGAAAAAATATATATGGTCACAATTATCACATGAAAAGTTGTTCAACATCACTTGCTATTAGGGAAATACAAATCAAATCTACAGTGAGATATCATTTCACATAGAAAATGACCCCTTAAAAAAAAAAAAAAGAAAACTACAAGTGTTGGAGAAGATGTAGATAAATAGGGATGCTTATTCACTGTTAGTGGAAGTATAGACTAGTGTAGCTGCTGTGGAATGCTGGTGATTCCTCAGAAAGTTAAACATAGAGCTGCCATAAGATCCAGCAATCCCTCTCCTAGGTATATATTTAGAAAATCTGAAAGTATAGATATGAACAGACATCTGGACACCGATTCTCATAGTAGTAATATTCACAATTGCCAAAAAGATGGAAACAACCCAGGTGTCCATTAAAAATGAATAGCTAAACAAGATGTGATATAAGCATATGATGCAATGTTATTCATATGATGATATATTATTCAGCTGTAAGAAGAAATGAAGTCATGATGCCCATGACAACACGGATGAACCTTGAAGAAAAGTTGTTGAGTGAAACAAGCCAGACAGAAAAGGACATATATTGTATGATCTCACTAATATGAATTAATCATAAAGAGAAAGGTCATGGAGTTAATGGCTATAAATATGGACACCAGAAGATAGAATGAGGATAGAGACTGGAGAGCAGTGGCTTAAGTTGTACAGAATTGGTAATAAGGTTGACTGTAAGTGCTTGGAATTGACAGAGGTACTGATAGCACTTCAGAGTGAATGTAATTAGCAGCATCAATATCAAGGTATGATTGTGGTTGAAAAGGAAATTTAGGGTGGTGTATGTCACTAGAAGAAAAGCTAAAGGATGAAACATGGGACTATATAGCATAGTGAATCCTGTGGCTGGCAATGAGTGTGTTTAATAGTATAAATTTAAGTATGTTCTTCAGTGAAGTGAAAAACTGTATATTAATGTTACAAGATGTTAATAATAGAGTTATATCTAAACTAAAGTGAACTTAAAACAAATTATGGACTGTAGTGAAAAGTAATATATGAATATTTTTTCTGTCTTTCAAAGAGTAAATTTTTACAAGTGACAGAAACTAGACACTGCATATTGTTTGTCCTCATTTATATAAAATATAAATTTAAATAATTTATAAAGATGGAGTTAATTAATGTACGTATGGCAAATGCTGTATAGAAGGATTGAAATGTAACTGCTAAATGTTATGTTTCTTTTTCTTTTTGTAATAATAAAAATTCTCTAATACTGATTGAAATAATGAATACATAGCTCAGTTATTACATTAAAACCCACTGAATATACACTTTGGTTGGATTGTACAGTATATGAATATATCACATTAAAATTGCTAAAATATAAATGGCAGCTTTTTAATGGTCTAATATTTAATATTGAAGTACTCCATCTGGGCATGCAGAGACTATATATTATTTAATTGTTGGATGCATCATTTTGGGTGTATTGAAATCTGCTGATATATTCTGTGTTCTTCTAATTTTAGAGCCAAATCCTATAATTTAATAAGATTTTATGATAACAGATTATTTTCGATAAATACAGAAAGCTCTATTGTGCAGTACCTGGGGTAATAAGAGTTGAAGTCTGCATCTGTGAAATAGATTGTAGTAGGCAGTCAAGTGGAGTGAGGAGGAATGCAAATGGATGTGAAAAGCAGAAAGAAATATTATTAAATACGTGAAAGTGAAGAGGGACCCTGCATGAACCCAAGAGAATTTTATGATTTGAACTAAGGGCTATGATGCCTCAACTCTATTTTACTATATTCTACTGACATTCCCCACCATACCTTTCCAAACAAGCAAACAGACAAACACAAAGCAAAATAAAATCAAACCAAAATAAGAAAACAAATTTGATAATACACTGAGGGATTTTCTTAATTCTATTAGGCACCCTAATAATAGATGATGCCTATTTACAAAACATGATACCTACTTAAAAAATAAACACTATCATGGCTTCATGCCTTCAATGTTTCCAATGAGTGTAATTAAATATTAGAAAATAAACTCATATACATATTAATGACAAAAATACTACATTTATGAGGAAAATCTTAATGATCTTCGTATACATATTTAAAACATTGGTCCAAATGAACATTTATTAAGTATATAGCTATATTATATATACCATGATAAACATCACTGGCTTCTGGCTTTGAAGAGATTATTCTAGGAAAGAACAGGTATGGAAAAGCAAATATCCATAATATTTCATCAGTACTGCTAATATCACAGTAATCTTGAATCATTCATATGATAGTACAGAAGATAAAAATGAAAGAAGTAAAAGCCTAAACACAGCTCTATGACTACTAAAATAATATTGGCTTTATTTCTGCAGTAATAACTATGCATGCATTGACTGCTGTAAAATGCCCACGGGAGATTTTCCCTCTCGTCATTTTTGTACCTTTTAACTTAAGCTTTTCCCTGCAATCCTTCCCTAAAAAGTTCTATTGGATGAAAGACTCATGGAACATTCAGAGTCTTTCCACATATATTTGCTGCTTTCATAACAACGTTAGAGAAAAGCAAAAGGACTTAATGTGGATGTCCATCATGATATTTCTAGAAACATGAAATTATCTGTAGGAAGAGAACACTATATATAAATAATAGATGATAGATGGATAGGTAGATGATAGAAAAATAGATGACTACTGTATATGTGGGTGTCGGGATATATATATACACACACACATATATATATGTATATATACATATATATGATAAAATTATTGGAATTCCAAAAAGGTTATTTTATTTATAATTAAATCTCAGTAAATTCAGAATTTTAAGTGAAAATTCTGGATTATTTTAGCTTGTGTTTATTTCGAGACAGCTCATTCAGGATAATAATTTTAGAGAAAATTAAAGTTTTTAAGACTTTATTTGTATTTGTGAAAAGAATTTTAAGCATAGTGAAAAAATACATGAGCTTTGGAATCATACAGTTATTGTTTGAATATTGACCTTTTCCAAAGTAGTTGTGTAATTTTGGGTTTTAGTTTCCTTATTTGTAAAACAGTAATAACAATGTATGCATAATCAGGTTGTAGTGAATTTGTTTCATATATATTGAAGCAATAATATTAGTGTCATTCAGAGTATGAGAACATACATGGCTTCACAATATTTTCATTGCTTCATATAAGGCACCTAAAATTTTACTATAAATCCATCTAATAATTAAGTGCATCAATGTCACTTTCACACATTTTATTATTATTAATTTATATGTCATAATTAGTTAAAGAAACTGAAAACAAAAAGAAAACAATGGTCCTTGATGGATATTTACACTATCATTAACACTCATGTTATATAATTCCAATTCTCAAGAGCCTTTCTTCAATGTTTCTGTCTGCCTTTCAAAATATTCAACACATCATTTCAAACAGTTCCTCACAGGACCTTTCTCTAGGTATTTAAGTTTTAAAGATAGAGAAAATTTTGGAAGAGACTCTATCTGTAAGGTATCTGAACAGGTGGACTCAAAATTCATTCTCTAAAAGCCGTGTGTATCTATGTGTGCATGCATAAGCCCAAATGAGTCAGTGGGGGGGGGGCGGCAGGGAGGAGAAGTAGAGAGAGAGAGAGAGATTGAGAGAAACAGAGAGAGACAGAGACAATGACAGAGACAGACTGAGAGAAAATGGTTTTTTAAGAGGACAAGGCAATTTGAGGACTATAAAACCAAGAAGGAAATGATGTGAGGATTATCTGGGTAATATATATCAGCATGAGGTAGCTTTTTCAAAGGATTCCTAGTAGAGACTCTGGGAACTGCTTTGAAGGATCTTTTTCTTCATGGCTCTGTATTTTCCTAACTGATGGTCAATTACCATAAGTAGAGAAGGAGTAGATCTGAAAGATAGGAGATGTTAAGGCTGCACCTTGTTATGGAATCTAAAACCAGAGCTGGGTTTTTACAGTTTTAATCCTGTAGTTTTTCTTGAGTTTTTTCTACAGTTTTAATAAAAAGTTATCTGTAAGACCTTTTTAACTCATCACGTTCTTCCTCATACACAGAGAACAGGTTTGGGTATTCTTAATTTATAAAGGGCTTTATTAATTTGCAATTTGAAACAAGAATAAACTTTACCAACTCCTATTATTTTTCCTTATAGTTAATAGGTATCTTACATGAATTCTTCCACATCACCTGTGGCAGAACAAAAAAATCCATGAGAGATAAAACCAATTAATAGGTAAAATGGAGATACTCACTTCCTTATAAAACAATTTGTTCCTCTCGAAAACATTTTCAGGAGAAATGTTGGTGGTCGTTAATTAAGTTAGAATCATAAGCCCTTAATATATTAAGGTCTTTATATGAACTTCATTTTCTTTTCTCTTGGCATTTATTAAATGGATCCAGTTGGGAAATTTGGTAAGAGTACGTTTAGTTTTATAATAAACTGCCAGAATTTTTTTCAAAAAAGATGTAACATTTTCACTTCCCCATCAGCAATAAAAACTATGTCCATAATAAGAATACTTCTCACTATCTGCAGTGCTACTTACTTGATCCAAAATTTCATAATTTCTTTCCTAGATTATTACAGTATCTTCCTAAACAAACTCCCAGGTTTGACTCTTGATGCTCAATAAGGCAATCAGAATATTCCCATTAAACCATAAATCAAATCATGCCCTAAATCTCTTAAATGTTTTCCCATTGAACTCTATATAACATTCCATATCCTTTGATGATGAGAGGTCCCAATATATTTCTGATCTCTTCTTTAATTATTCTCTATCTTGTTCCCTTACTTTTGTCATTCTGGACTCCCCAATTTTTTTCACTATAGAACAAGCATACCCCATTTGCACTTGCTGTTACATATTTCTAGAAGTTCCTTCCTGCAGAAATGGCCAAAATTTATTCCTTTAGCTCATTTACGTCCCATTGATGCTATTGATGTTTTGGGCTGGATAGTTCTTTGTTGTTAGTGACTTTCCTACTTATTGTGGGCTACTTAGACATATCACTAGCCTCTAATCACAACATGCTATTAGCAGCCCCGTTCCTCTTTGTGACAATCAAAAATGTCTGCAGAAATTGTCAAGTGTCACCTGGGGGAAGATTCTTCCCATGGAGAACCACTGATTTAGGTCTTAGTTCACATGTTAACTTATCAAATGTGCTTGCCCTGAACATCCTATCCTAAACAGTACACATCCCATATCCCTAGGTTTGCTACCATCACTCTCTTTGATTACTTTGTTTTATTTTTAGTTCATGGTACTTTTTAAACCTGGCATATTAAATATTTTGTTCATTATTTATTATCAATCTTCACTACACTAAATACTATACTCCATAGGATAATGAACATTTTCTATTTTATTCATTGTCATATTTTCAACACATAGACTCACATATAGAAATGAGAAGGTGGCAGAATATTATCTGTTTCATATTAAATAAAACATTTATCTTGTACATTTTAAAGGTAGTTTTAGACACACATTTTCCCAGTCATCTCTAGCAAACAAAATCCTGGAAGGGAGTTTGAAAATATAGGCTATATATTTGCAACTTTCTGAACCTAAAATTAATCTAGATAAGATTATTACAAAACTTATATTGGAGACTATTTACAAAACCAATAGCTTCCCTATTTATTGATATGAAAATTTCCATGAATGTGTTATGAATAACCAAAAAAGAAATAAAAGAGGTGAAAAGGAAAGAAAAATGAAAAAATAATGTTTGATATGTAGATTTAAAAGAATTAAAGATTGTCCTGTGAAATGTAGTTAAAGATTTTTCATGAAGCCTCTTAATCATCTGTAACAGCATTCAAATAAGTACTTTCAAATTTAAAGTAATATGTTTCAGTTCTAAAAATACTTTTGACCACAGAAAATATTCTGTGTTTTCCTTAATAATATTTATAAAGCACATTCTGTTAAGCTGTAGGGGATTTGAGGGTATTGAGGGTGACAATAAAAAGTTTTACCTTACATCATATAATAAATTTGTATAAAATTTCAAATTAAATATTTTCAAACATGATAATTAAAACTGAGGTTTATTCTGTGACTGTAACTTTTAAAATCAGTTTTTATAGCTGATATGGCTACTATGGTAGAATGGAGCTATGTACCCCAAGAAATAGATTCTTAAATTTAGTCTATTCCTATGGCTGTGAACCCTTTTAAATAGGACCTATGGATTTGATTACTTCAGTTAATATCTAGACCAGCTGAATTAGGATGAGTCTTAATCCTATTACTAAAAGCCTTATAGAGAAGGTTGCAAGGATAGAAAGCGAGAGGACCAACAAGAAGCTGGAAATCAAAGGAAACTAGAAAGTCAAGGAGAAGCCGGGAGAGGCTGCATGTGCATTGTCACATGACAGAAAAGCCAAAGACCAAAAATTCCTGGCAGGCAGACCAATAATGCCATAGTTTTCTAGGAAAAAGCATCACCTTGTTGATGTGTTGATTGAGGATTTCTCCTAGCATCAAAACATTGAACCACTAAGTTCTTGTCATTTAAGCCAAACGTTATTTAATTAAAAATAAAAAATGTAAAATAAAACAAATGAACAAAAGTAAATTTTATTGTTGCTAATTGTATTTTAATAAGCTTAATTAAAGTTAAAAGTAACTTACAGAAAATTTGCCAAAGCATTTTCTAAACTGAAATATTTAAATGACTAATTTCAGAAATCCATTATGAATTGAAAACCTAAACTGGTATTAATGATAGCAAAAAATAACTTCATAATAGGAAAACTTGTCAGAGGCCAACTCAATCTGCATATTAAAGTTGTGGTAAAAGAAAATAATCTTAATTCTGTTGGGAATCTTAGGTTTTATAAAATAATAAAGAAAGTTGTCCCCCCTGATACTGCTAAAGTAAAATACCTGTTAATTAACATGATTATGGTAAAGAGTTAAAAGTAAAAAGTCAAGAAATAAAAATGATTAAGCTCATTTAATATGTTATTAAGTGCATTGGAAGTATTTAAAGAGTATGTAAAAATTAAAAATGACAGAATTAAGTATTGGCTGTGTTGGTCACTAAGACCCCTAAAACAATAAAAGTATCGACTAAATCTCTGGACATACTCCTGAAGTGCATGGAAAGTATGTTGCTGTTTCAGACTTCTGTGGCAGCCTGCAATGGCTTGATATATCCAGATTTACAATAGACATTATATCCAGACTGGCCCTGTTTCTTAGCGCTAAAGGGTGCTGTTCTCCAGGCCAGTGGAATATTGGAGCGTCCCTCCAAAATCCAACGGTGCTGCACCATGCTGCCTTTGTAAAGAACATACCAAGGGGAGCGATAATTATCAGAGTAATGTAAATAAGATTTAAACAAACACAATTGGCATTATAACCTGCTCCTATGGACAGACAACAGTTATGGCATTGCAAAACTGGAACTTAGATCTGTTAACTGCAGCTCAAAAAGGAACTTGTGCATTAATTATTGCATTGATTAGTATTAAGTGCTGTACCTATAGACTTGATGAATAGAATAATATCTCTTCTATTCCAGATCATATGCAGAAGGATATTGAACATGCTAAAATTCTTGGTAAACTTAATTCACTTTCTAAATTTATTTCTTCCAGAATCAACACCTTCTAGAACAAGATATTATTCATGCAAGGATTTCATCCAGTTCCAACCATGGTGCCAGACCTGCTATCCCTCAACCTCAGTAGAATAGTAGAGATTTACCAACAGTCAGGCAGAAACTCCTGCCCTAAACCAACAGGAAGAAGATACAGAAGAATGATCATTGCCCTTCACTTCCCTTCTTAAGAATAAGGGTGCAACCTCTCTGAGAGGAAAGTTGAGGTAGGGTAGTATAGGAAACAGGGAACATGGCTCATCAGAATAAAGCCCATGAAAGGCCCTAGTCACAAGGTCCAGTTTCAAAGTCCCAGGCTCAAAAGAAGTCCTGAATAACTCCAAATAGAATGGCCTCCCCACTGGTTCCCTAAAAGCTGATAGGTGAAGGTAAAAAATGCAACCAATCAGAGCAGCAAATAGCTAGGGCCTTATGTATGTCTATGTGGACTCTGCATATGCCTAAACTAGTTTTTTATGTCACCCTAGAAAAATCTGAAAATTTAAAAGGGGAAAACTTATGGTGTTAAAAGCCTCCTTGTAGGACTCCCCTACATGGAACTTTGTTATCTGTTAATGGAAATGCTGCTTGTTTATTGTTAGACCAGCAGAGTCTGCCTTGGACCATAACTCCTACAAATTGGACAGTGTGAGACACTTTGCTGGCATGGCAGAATACAACCCTTTGGCATG
>JAQZBX010091639.1:0-12371 GCA_029593785.1 Cabassous unicinctus
CCTCTGAATCCTCGACAATCAGTCCGGTTCTGGTTCTGTCGTCGCGATTTCTCTCTTTTGTCCCTCTCTCCTCTCGGTGGTATGCAGTCTTTCCCTGCTGTCCTAAACCCTAGAAGATCTATTTTGGGTCTGTTTCAGCCTGTTCTCTAGCTATTTTTCTGGAGAAGAGATTCCTGTGTGTTACTAGTCAGCCATCTTCTCGGAAGTCCCCTAAAGCTTCTTTTAAAATAAAAATATTTTTTAAAAATGGTGAAAAAGCAGTCGAATTAATGGGAGAAAATGCTTGGCAACCATATTCAATAAGGGTTTAATATACATGAGATATAAAAAGATACTACAACTTAACAATAAAAAGACAAATTACCCAATCTTAAAATGGGCAAAAACTTGACAAGACAAAGGAAAAATAGTCCAAAGAAGAAATATAAATGGTGAAAAAACACATGAAAAAATGTTCATGATGACTAGCAATTAGGGAAATGCAAATCAAAGCTACAATGAGGTTTCATTTCAAACCTACCAGAATGGCCACTATTAAAAAGACAGAACTGGGAAGCGGGTGTGGCTCAGTGGATAGAGCCCCCGTTTACCATATGGGAGGCCCGGGTTCGCGTCCCGAGGCCTCCTTGTGAGGGCAGGCCGGCCTGAGCGGTGCGGTGGGCTGATGCGGCAAGACCTCACAGCAAAGGGGAGATAAGCAGACACAGAGAAGACACGCAGCGAATGGACACAGCAGCACAAGCAGCAAGGGGGGGATAAATAAAATAAAATAAATAGATCTTTAAAAAAAATAAATAAATAAATGAAAAATTAAAAAAAAAATAAAAAGACAGAACTACAAGTGTTGGAGAGGATGTGGAGAGATAGGGATGCTTATTCACTGTTGGTGGGAATGTAGAATGGTGCAGCCATTGTGGAGGACTGTTTGGCAGTTCCTAAGGAAGTTGAATATATTCTTGCCATGTGACCCAGCAATACCATTATTAGGCATATACCCAGAAGAATTGAGAGCAGTGACACAAACAGACATCTGCTCACTGATGTTCATAGTGGCATAGTCATGATTACCAAAGATGGAAACAACCCAGGTGCCTACCATCTGATGAATGGATAAACAAATTGTGGTATATACACACAATGGAATTATGAAGCTGTAAGAAGAAATTAAGTCATAAAGCAATGACAACATGGATGAACCCGGAGAACATTATGTTGAGTGAAGCAAGCCAGACACAAAAGGACAAATACTGTATGATTATGCTATTATGAACTAAATGTATTGTGTAAACTCCTGGAGTTTATAATTAGAATATAGGTCAGCAGAAAATAGAAGGAGGGTAGAGAATGGAAAGCTGAGAGTTAATCTGTGCAGAATTGGTAAAAAGGTTGTTTGTAAATCTTTGGAACTGAATAGAAAAGGTGAAAGCACATCATAGTGTTTGTAACTACCAGAGCTATTATGTGGGTATGATAGTAGTTAAAAGGAAAAGTCTAAAGTCATGTATATTACTAGAAGGAAAGCTTAAAAATATATTATGGGACTGTATAACATAGTAAAATCTCATGCAAAATACAAATATGGGTGATACCGCATATATAAGACTTTTTACAAAATATAAATACAAATAAACTAGAGAGATGGAAACAAAACAGTAGCTATATACGGCAGGGGAAGCATAGAGAGATTGAGAGATGATGATTTTTTTGTTGGTTTGGTTTTTGTTTATTATTATTATTATTGGAATAATGAAAATGCTCTAAAAATGGTTGAAGTGATGAATGCACAATTATGCAATTATACCAAATACCATTGATTATACACTTTGGATGGATTTAAGCTTAACTAATATGTATCAATAAAATTGATTGTTAAAAAAAAGAAAAAAGTGCAATGATGTCCACTGGTGTGTGAGTTGAGCAGAGCCAGAGCCGAGACCAGAGGATCTGACAAGAAAACCGGGCTGCCCGGTAGGATCATCAAGGAAACCCAGAGTCTGCAGGCAGAATCAGTTCTAGTTATTAAAATAGAACCAGATGAGAGCAACGCCTCTATTTTCATGTGATCAATGATGGTCCCTAAGATTCCCCTTTTGAGGGAGGGACTTTTAGACTTGAACTATTCCTTCCACAAAATTACCAATGGCAGCCCCTAAATTACATTTCATGACCAAAATTTATCACCCTCATGTAAACAAGTTGGGAAGAATATGTTTAGATGTTTTGAAAGATAAGTGGTCCCCAGCACTGCAGATCCGCACAGTTCTGCTTTCAATCCAGGCTTGTTAAATGCTCCCAATCCAGATGATCCATTAGCAAATGATGTAGCGGAGCAGTGGAAGACCAATGAAGCCCAGCCCAGAGAAACAGCTAGAGCATGGGTTGGGCTCTATGCCATGAATAGTATTTAAATCAAGCTGATCATCAAGTGTGTATCACTTCTCCTGTTCTGCCAAAATGTCTTCCTTTTTTGTCTGCATTTAATGGACACAGTCTTAGAAACCTTACAGAGTAAAAGCCAAGACATCTTCAGTCCTTTGATAATTAAATGTACATTAGCA
The DNA here is from genome assembly GCA_029593785.1 of Cabassous unicinctus. NCBI lineage: Eukaryota > Metazoa > Chordata > Mammalia > Cingulata > Chlamyphoridae > Cabassous > Cabassous unicinctus. The sequence continues at coordinate 2,559 of JAQZBX010091639.1, forward strand.
AATCTACGTCTTGTCCTGATTCACTGTTGTAAAGCATGAGCAGAGGCTAGAAGGATTATCTGGATTGTTGTGAAATGTTTAAGCAGTGGCCCCTCTCCTGCTTTTTTCTTCATTTCCCCTGTCATGGTTTAAGTATAAAGCACTGTGAACGAAGATAGTTGTCAGGTTTAGCTGCAGGGGTGTGCGTGTTTTTCTTTATTTTTAAGGAAGGAGGTCGTTTTATTTTAATTTTATGAGCTCCTTTCCCCCCTTTTCATGGTGATCTAGTTAAATGAATTGGTTAAAAACAGCTAACCAGTTGTTCTTTAAAATATACCCTCTAGCCAAGTCTAACTTTCTTTAGAGGTTGTAGATGGACAAGCTTGATTGTTTGAACCAAAATGGGAACATTAAACAAACACCACAGACTTCACTAATAACATTGTGACTTTGCTGTCAAGTGTAGAATCCTCCCTTCAAAAAAAAAAAAAGCACATGACCATTTTGTATGGCTTGTTTCTGAAAACTTCTGTGAATCTTATGTTTTAGTAAAATATTTTTGTTATTCTAAAAAAAAATATTCCATGATGAAAAGTCTCAAAGAAAAGAGTAAAAATAAAACAAGTTCAATTAATTATTTTCCCAGGTTAACTACAAAGAAACAGGGACAATGAAAAGACAAAAGCAGCAAAAACATTTTAAAATTCCCTTTTGTGGATTGTCTTATTACTGATTTCTGATTTTGATCTTTTTATTTATTTATTTATTTATTTATTTATTTATTTATTTTAAGATTTATTTATTTTATTTTTATTTATCCCCCCCTTGCTGCTTGTGCTGCTGTGCCCATCCGCTGCGTGTCTTCTCTGTGTCTGCTTATCTCCCCCTTGCTGTGAGGTCTTGCCGCATCAGCCCACGGCGCCCGCGTGCCCTCACAAGGAGGCCTCGGGACGCGAACCCGGGCCTCCCATATGGTAAACGGGGGCTCTATCCACTGAGCCACACCCGCTTCCCTGATTCTGATCTTTTTAGAAATTCTTCCCTACCTCAGGTCATGAAGAGATCCTGTATTTTCTTCTAATCATTTCAATTTCAATCTAAATCTATCTTCTCTGTCCTTCTGCATATTTCCTACTTCCAATACTATCTCATGAATGTTTGGAGTCTTTTATTCATGTATTTCATGTTTTTTTAACTTATTCTTTTTCATCTCTTAAGCTCTTTGTACTGTGCTTTGTGTGAATTCTTCACTATCTTCAAATTCCCTATTTCTCTTATTGTGACCAGGATAGGTTTTCTCCATGTATTGATTTCCAAAAGCTATAGATATTTGTATGTGTATGCATTCATTCTGAAGCCTTTTAATGTTCATTAGCTGTTTTATTTTTCCCTGTTTATAACTTCTTATTGGTTTTTATTATTGTTACTCCTTGTTTAAAATCTTTGAGGTTTTAAGAAATCATTTAAAGAAGTTTTCAGATATTTGTGCTACTCTTTATATTTTGTTGGGCAATAGTTTATTCCCAATTGTTTAATTTGTTATCTGTCTTAGTGTTACACCAGAATTAAATGGGCTAATTTTAAGTAAAAGCATAAAAATATGATGGCTATAAAATGATTGAAACCTGACAAAATTTTCTGACCAGTACTCACCTACTTGATAAAAAAAAAACAAAACACAAAAATTAAGCACAAAACAAACATACACACAAAACAACAGTTTAATATAACTGCACCACTTGTTAGGATTGTATCGTCACCTCAGGAAAATTAAAGAGGTTCTGTATAGCAACATTCTAGAAGCTCACATCTCAAGAGTAGGTTATAAATAGGTGAGTCAGTATTAAAACCATATCCATTTCACCCTCTCTGAAATTTGCAGCACCTCTTCTCCATTACTGTGGTAGTTGCATTTATTTATTTATTTTGAACAAAGTAGAAAAAGGCACCTTGCACAACCCTGACTTGGCAGGAGGAGCTAGGTAGGAGAATAAGAACTTTGACGTCCTGGCCAATAATCTGGAGACAGCTTGATAGTGCCCATGACAAGGCCAGAAAGTAACAAGCTCCAGGATATAGTGGGGACTGCCACAGAATAAGTAACTACGGTATTTGAACAACATTTATGTGAAGCCAGACACATTCACTATTTTAACGACTTTATATGTAAAAACTACACATTTTCAATAGTGGTGGCTTATCATGTTTTGCATTACTTTAGGTGGAAGAATTTTAGAAGCTTCTATCACCACATGATTTCTTTATTTTAATGGCACTAGTATAATTATGAAAATTACATGACCCTGGCTTTAAAATTACTACATTTTGCTTATATATGTATAGGAACTATCTTATGATTCTGTGCTCATGCAGAAGTATCAATTATAATTGGGTTATATTGTGGTTACCTAAAACTCTGCTTCTGCTATGAATTTTTAATAAGAAACAATGTACTCCCTATCTTCCAGCCAAATAATTTTCTTTTCATTGGCAAATTAAACTATCAGTACACAAGTTTTAAATGTGTGCATAATATCCATGTGGTTCTCATATGCTTACTGCTCACAGTTTATTGTGTAATATGATAGCACACGGTTTATAAAGATGCAGTGAGTGCCAATGTTGCAAATATTCAACAGTTCAAGAGTAAAAATAAGCCTTACTCTCCACATGACTAACTAGACACACTAACTAGTCTATGACAGACTCCTCTTTCATATGCTTTTGTGATCCATTTACTGTGATATTTATCCTCAAGTGAAAAAAATAAAATGCTGCTTCTTTCAATTGCCTCTTGGACAGAGGAAAAAATGTTATTGCTTAATGGAATGCCAACCAAGAACTTTTGCTAAGTCTAATTCAGGAAGTATGATACTTTTTTGGCTCACCAGGTAGCGAAACTTTAATGATTTAATCTTTCGCAATTAGAATTCATGTATATTCAAAATAAGAGTAACAAAAAGACCAGCATGGGTGCATTGGAAATAATCTGCTGCCTCTCATGATTCAGTCTACCTGAGACACTGTGCTGTGAATTCAAATGATGGTTTTCTTCCTAATTATTTTCTATATTTGATGTGACTGCCGAGTAGCCCCATCTGCATGGCTAATCTATGGTGATTAAGACTACTAAATGCTGAATCTCAAAATTTCCTCCCACTTACTTGTATAGTTTTATTTGAAGTAATGACCCTCCTACCTGTTTCTCCCACATACTGAGCCCTGCTAGTTGAATCTGGTTTCTGTTTTTTGAAACTTAAAGCATTCTTACTAATACATGTCTTTAGATAACTTCCATGCTGTGGGAGCTAACATAGACCATACAGCTTTGGCCTTCCATGCAATTCCATGCAATTATGAAAATCAAAGTGTTATTGAACCTAACCTTCATTTGAAAACTCTTAAGAATTCAAGTTTTCAGGAGTAAACAAAACAGTCTAAGGCAAACAGTTTATTTTTAATCTGCTCAAAATTCACATACATTAAAGTTTATGATTAGAAAATAAATATTATTCCAATGGTACGCCACCATCGTCATCAAAGTTTGTGCCCATTCCCATTTTTGTTTTGATTTTGCATTTTTTTCAAACCAATATTAACACAGGAGATGAACTTTTGTGTAAACTCTAATCAGAATTATGTGATTCAGTGTTTCGTATTAGCAAACAAATGCCACTAAAAAGTTGACATAATTCAATAATTGAATCAGAAGAGATAAAAGGCTTGCCTTTGATGCAAATTTCTAAATAAGTAAGTATGTAACATCTTGAAATGGATGGCTGCATAAGTTTTCAGACCCTCAGTTTTACTTCTGCTCAGCTTCTCTGTGACTGTCTCCTTTAAATCTGCCATATACCTAGGCAGAGAAACAGTTTTCTGAGGCCTGGCTTAGAATTCATTAGAAATGGAGGACTGGATGGGTGATATTGATAAAACCAACAGTCATTGAACTGTATGTTATTTAATTTACTTGAGCATGTCTATTTCGATATTATTTTATGTGCAGTAAAAGGCTCTTTTTTTGTTTCCTAAACATAAAACAGCCTCATTGAATGATCTCTCTCCTTTTTCTCAATTCCTCCCTCAGTCCCACCCCTTACCACCCCTTTCCATTCCCATAAAACTTAATTCAGTCTATTATCTCTCCTGCAGCTCTATGTGCTATACGATAAATGTGATAACAACCCTGAGTGCTTTCCAGCCCCCTTTGGCTTCGGATCACAGGAAACTTGCTTAGAGAGGGGAAACATGGACTTTCAAAGATTAGAATTACCACTTAACAGAGATACAGGAGCCAAAACCCACAGACTATTGAGAAGAGATAAAAAATGCTGACTTGTGTGATGTCTTCCACTTTCCAGTTTAGGCAAAAAAGTCACTTCCCTGTCTCTGACACAGTCACTGGACTGCAATCTTGTTTATAGAGCATGCTTTGAAGTTTTCTGTGTTAGTCTCTCTTTCATTTTAATCTGAGTTCAGGTTCATCATTGTTCATTAAAACATCATCAGTGAGCTCTTATGTTTGAATTCTAAGTTAAATAGGCCACTTGGGGATACTGTGTAATCAAGCCAGCAGAAAAAGAAACATAATGTAGGCAGACATAATCTCATTCACAGCCTAAATTTGCAAAGGGACACCTGGAGTACAAATGTCTTGGGTATGAGCAGAATCCTTGTGATTAATTACTAGCTGCTGTCTTAGGAGAGAGGTAAGAGGAGAAAGAGAAGTGCTGCAGTGACAATTTTTAGAAGACTCTAATGGCAATGAAACTTTGAAAACCAACTAAATTGGTCATTTATCTGTTAACTTTTTCTCTATTTGCTTATCTGAATTTCTCCAAGGATACTGGATGCTATGTATATAGTATTCAGATTGATACCTTGAGCTTCGAGTATGATGACTTACCTTAAAATCAAAACAAAACAAAAATTCAATTATTATTGATTGGATTGGAGTTAATGGCAATTTTATAAGGGCATAAAATAATTTAGTTGTTGCTTTTTTCTTAGGTTGTCCATTCATGCCATAATATTTATTACAGGTCAATTCTGCACCAGATTTTATGTATGCTTGGTGATGGACATGAACTGAATATACTCTCCTAATACTAATTTGCATAATTCTCTATGGGATTACCTTAATGAGTAACTAATAAAATATTATACTTTCACAACATGTGTTCTAAAATATTTATTCAAATTGAGCAAATATGCTGAATTAGGAAACAAAAGCTCAAAAATATTGAATGACTTGCTGAATGTCAAGAAATGAAATGAGAAGTCAGGTTTTCTGATTTTCATACCAGTATAATTTTAGGGTAGGAGTCATAATACATGTTGGTTAAATTATGTACATAATAGGATAAAAAATTACCCCATTGTATGAGTATTCATTGTCTTTCTCTAGGGTCATTTCTCTAGGGTCCAGAAAGGGTCATTGGGTCCCTTTCTGGAATCTTCTTTGTTGTAAGAACCTTGGAAGGGAGCCTAACTTCATGAGAAAGGGCGTGAGAGCAGAGATCAGACTGAGGAGAGAAATGGAGAAAAGATTTTGCACAGCTGCTGTGTGGGAAAGGGAATATATCCAAATGGAATTTTAAAAGAAGCTTTCTGTGAGATGTACAAAATAAAACTACTCTGAATATTACATCATGTAACATGTCTTGGAGCTATGGGTTATAATCAGGTTAGTAATTGATTAGATGATTAAAAATCATAATATTAACAAGAGTTCACAATGCATTGGAGCCCAAACAGTCAACTCTGATGTCCAGTAAATCAGCAATTGCTCTTGGAAGCCAACAGACCTTTCTCCACCTTATGCAAGAACAAAATATGTAAGCTGGTTTCTGTCAGGCCAATACTGTGCATGTGTTATCTTTAAACTGCTTGCCCAGCCCAGTTTTCTATGCTCTATATCCACAGTTGCTTCTGATTCTCTGTTTCTGGTCTGGTTTATGGGTCTAGTTATCAACCTTCATAGTATTTGCACAGCACCATTTTATCAGATCCAGGTGTTTCTCTTCCTAGATTATAGTTTCCCCCAGCCAATCCTACAGCCCCAGGAATTCCTTCAATCAACCTACAAGTGTACAGGTTAGGGGAATGTTTGTTTAATTAAGGGGATACTTTTGTACATCAAAAAAGGATAATTCCTGAAGAACAAGACACTACTCAATTACAGAAAAATTCAAAACCACCATCTTTTACCGCTATGTGATATACTATGAAGCAAAACGTGATTTTCCAAGGATGAACAATGTGTTAAATCAAAGCCTGTGGACAGTACAATGTAATCATTGTTGCCACAAAGCAGAGACAAATTTTAAAGCACAGAGTTTTGGGAAAATATTCTAACACGATGAGCTTTCTACCAAAAAAATAAGAAATTTCAAATATGTTAAATCTTCTCTTTACTTTTAGAAACCTTTTGACTCATTTCCTATTGTTGAATTCACTCTATCAGAGTAAATATTAGATTCTGACACCCTTGATGATTTACATAAAAATACTTCCTTAACTTCTAGATTTATATTCTCAACCAAGAGCATTCATTATGTTCCCTACTAATTACTTCATTCTTTCTCTTTTCCATATCTGATCTCTAGCTGTTTTTCTCCAAAACCTTTTCCTTTTTTGGTCTTTCCCATCTAAATAAATGGCATCCCCATTTATTGACTAGCACAGTCAGAGAACTGTACTGTCTCTTTACCATGTGCATCATAAAAATCTACCAATTTTACTTCCAAAATATTTCTCAAAATCACCCACTTTCCTCATTCTCAACCCTAATTCAAGTTACTGTTATTTACAACCTGGATTTTACAGTAGCTTTCTTTTGTCAGCTTTCCCCTTCTATGTACTCTTGCCTTCCTCCAACTGGCTATCCACATAACAGGATAATTAAGCTAAAATTTAATGACCTTCCCTGCTGGAAACTATTTAATAGCTTCCTGGTACACATAGGATATGATTCAAATCTTAAACACAGTCAGAAAAACCTTCAATAATCTATTAGCATTATTTCCACCCTTACCTGATAATATGCTCAGATGATATGACACAATCCACCATGTTGATTTTCTTTCAGTTATTTTAAAACACCAAACACTTTCCCTCTGTGCTCCTCAGTCCATGCTGCTCCTTCTGCCTGGCACTTTCTTCACCATCTTCACCAGGCTAACTAAAATGTCACTTCCTGCCATATGTATTGTCTCAGAATATTTTATATTTTGACTGGCAATTCTTTCCTGAAGATTCTCTGGCCACTAGAGGCTACATACCCAGCCCATCAAGGGACAGGTTGCAAGTCCTGGAAATTAATGCTTCCTTCCTCATTTCAGGAGTAATATCCAACCAAAGACTGAAGGGAGTTGGTGGATAACTACTGCATCTCCTCCATCCCTCAGTTGGAATGAGGAGTGTTGCACACTATCTCTCAGAATTCATAAAGAGATTGAGTGTTAAACAGTTTACTAACACACCATTAAAGAATTCCTTCTTTTCCCGTCTTAAGTTTCTCACTCCTACCAGTGCATCTCTCAAAAGTCTTCATGAACCTTCACCTCTTCCTTAGGTCAGCTTTTTTAGGATCTTAACCTAATACCCAAGTCATTTCTTAATGAAGACAAAATTATTTATATACCTAAGTCATGTATACCTGATGCAGTACTGGAAAATGTATTTCATTCATCATTTCTCTTTTGACCAAAACAGAAAAGAATTGACAATTAATTCTAGAATTATCAGTAGTAATGCCCATGTAATCTGCAGTTACTAGTGTCTATGTGTCTCCAAATATATATGCTTATATGAATTAACTGAGACTATTTTTACCTGATTATTGATGGGTATACATGTGTTTCCAAACATGTTTGCATGAGTTACCTGTATAATTAGTTTTACTGTGTGAATAGTTTCGTGTTTTTTTCTAAAGAAATTGTGATTAGCTCCTATTGTGAAAATGGAGTTTGAAACCATACTAAACACACTTTAATTAAGAATATATAGCATCAAATAAACAAATTAGATATAATATTCAACTATTAAAGACAAGGGGCCAAATAACTGCATTGATTGCTTGTTTTATTAAATGTTGTCTCTCTCTAAGGAAAGGAAAGCAGTTGAGGCAAATAAGTTCAGAGGCAGCAGCTGCAGAGGAACCAATTAAGTAGAAGGTGCCAAAATGCTGTCCATATGAGTGGTTTCAACTGCTGCTCACACCCTCCTTAACAGGCCAGGATAGTCGCCAAAAATACTTGTAGGTCAGCTTTCTTTGCAACAAGGAAACCCTATGTCTCTAACATTCATTTTCAGAAGTTTGTTGACCTTCAAAAACCTGGGTGTGGCCATTTTTAAATGAGTTAGTGATATAGACAGAATTAATAGATCATCATTTAACATAGAGTGAACAGGAAGTAATCTTTGGCACCATTAGGAAGGCTTCTAATCCACAAAGGTAGCATTTTACCCCCATTGCTAATAACTATCTTAGAGATTCATTGCTTTGCCTTTTAAATACAACTTGGTAGATTTCAATATAAATTGTCCCTTTAAGTTTTAACTCCTTATCTGGACTGCTTCTCCCTTCTCTCAAAGGGCTTGCCTTTCCCCTTCTTTCAGCTAAGATTGAATATTAGGAAGCTTATATGTGGTGAATGGTTGGGGTAGGAATTCTGATACATTTACTGTGTTTTCATTCATTTCCTGTTCTCTCCTCTGGGTCCTTGCTGATCTCCAGTGCTCTGTGTTGGATCCTTATTCCTCTCTCGTGCTCCATGGTGAAGTACGTTCCTCATATCATGAGCTGATAACTACCAACAAGTGGCTCATCCAACTCATCTTTTGGACTGTCTTACTAGCACTCAATGATGAAATGTATATTCCCTAAAATTTGTATCCAGCAATGGACCCCTCACTATAAATCCAAAATTTAATTGTTCCATTGATTTTTTTTTTCTTTACACCATTATGTTCTCACGCTGGACACATGGAAATTCTAGGGCTTGGCACAACTTTTGCAGGCTGTGGAGATCCGTACACTATGTCAGAATCATGTGTCCAAACATCACCATCTGCCCTTGCTCTACTACTCCCATGCTATGCTGGGCATGATAATGAAGTGCAGCAGCAGTCGCATGTACTTAGAGTCTTCTTCAATTTCTCCAGGATTTCCCTCATGCTGTTTATCATTTGCTTTTCTAATTTTTCCTAACATCTTTCTTTTATTGTTCCTCTCCAAAATAAACTTCCCAAATGAAATATATTCTATTTATGCTATGCTCTGATTTACGGTTAAACTCTATGTTTATATTCTTCAAGGATTATTTTTAAAATATATAAATACAATATATTTGAGATTATAAACCCTTTTTTCTCTATATTGGTCTTCAATTATATTATCTACCTATAACTCAAAGATTATTTTGGATATCAGACTTGAACATGAACTCTTTATATTTGCTTTCCTGCAACATAAACACAAATGTTCTTAAAGCAAGAGATGCCTCCTACTAATGAGAAAAATAACACATTCAAGGAAGAATAAAAAACGAAATTACATTATTATATTTAAAAATATTGTCTACATAATTTTACAACAAATGGCACAAATATTCCCAATACTTCCATAGTGATAACCAGATTATGAAGGTTGTTCACTTAAGGGTAAAGAAGTGTTTCTTCCTTTGTTCTTGTTGTTCCAGTCCTTCTATACCCAGTTGACAATGACTGATCAAATCCTACTCTCACAAATTACAAATGAGATGATGGGCCTTTCCTTAGGTCATAGAGCACTTTAGGAGAAGAGCCAGGAATTATCTTTTCCATTACATA
>JAQZBX010091640.1:0-12366 GCA_029593785.1 Cabassous unicinctus
CTTTTATTATATGCATGTAATTATAATTCCCAACAATCCCCAATAAACACCTGTCAAGATTGTTAAAACTCTGACGAAAATAGAATATGTCAAAGAACAGTCTGTCATTCAGGTCAGACTCTATGGTACTTGAATGAGTCACTGGGGAAACAGAACAAAGAGTTTGGGTTAAAGATCAGTTCAAGCAAATAATATCTCCTTATTACTCTTGCCTGAGTGAAATCTGGGCCAAAATAATAAAGCAATATATACTTTCTAATGAAAGAAACAGGAAGCACCTTGGTTCAAAAGAGTCGTTAATAATGATGAGGATGTATATTGGAATCAAAGTGCAGGAAAGTACAAAGAACCCAGCTTTTTAATGTATTATTTATAGTGAGATTTTCATTCTGGGTTGGAGAAGTGCCTTAGCAATAGTATCTTGAACCTCTTTCTCATTATCTCCAATATTTTCTCTCCTGTTTCTTTGTCTTTTCTAGCGATGCTAATTAACATCTGAAAAGCTCCTTTAAAGTTTAAAGAGCATTTATCTAAGAGCTTCTCTAATATTGAGTCCATACCAGGGGAAGTCCTTTAAGTATTTTTGTAATCATAACAGAGGCAATTTCAGTATTGCCATATTAGAGAAACTTAGGTTGGAATCTGCAATCAAGTTGGGAGGTGGTGCAAGAGGGACTGTGAAGCTGAGTTTGCATAACAGGTTGTTTTTAAAAACAAATCTGAGAAAACCGTTCATGGCAAATAATTGAGGGAAGTGGGAACTGAGGGAGATTATAGGAGATGTAAAGCCTTTTAACCCTCTTCTTAAACTATACTTTGGAGAGGCTTCAGAAATGCATCCTTAGGGTTGGGATCCAAAATGGATTAACTTTTTACTAACTGCTCCATAGCATAGACTTTATAATTAAGATTCAATGTAGCCATTCTGTTTTGTAGATGTCCCAGTGAGGGAGTTAACTCTTAAATTTTATATGTTTGTAGTGGGAACAGTAGTACAATGAATCCCAGACAAATGATTGCCCAGAAATCATTAAAATAATCGTATTGGAATACGTGTATTTTAATGATTTAATAATAGATTTGGTGAAACTGATAGCTACCTATGAAATATTCTTATTCCTTAACAACAGAACTCAGATTTTATTTGTTGTGGCAAGTTGCCAAGTTTGCATTTCTACCTCCCTTGCAGCTAGATGTGGCCATGTGATTAAAACGTTTTTGGGTGAGTCTTCCTGGAAGGATCCACAAAAAGGGACTTTCATTTCCCTTCCCCACTTCTTCCTGTTTCCTACTAGAATGACTAGTTCTTGCACAAAACAATAGCACAATAAAATCACAGTTCACTTTTCATGGCTCTAACCATGATAACCTCTAACCCACTTTAAGTTTGTTTTTGTTTTTGTTTTTTTAAGGTTTTCCCTCTCTCCTTCCTTTCCTCCCTCCCTCCCTCCTTTCCTTTCTTCCTTCCTTCCCCCACTACCAGTGTCAGTGTCCTGGCACTTTCCATTTGACCCTTATGGCTTATGAACAGTGGAATAAAGGGGAGAGCTCCCCAGGGAATTCTCAGGGATCCCATTATTGTTGTAGCACATCTTAGTTGTTTCTAATGGAGATGGAATAAAGTGCTCAAAGGGATTCAGATCTTCCTGTTCTGCAGCTCAGGTCTGGAATAGAAGTACTTTTGGATGGGTAATCTCTGTGAGAAAAATAAGCTTAAATTGAGATGAATTGCACTTGTAAGAACTTAAAGCTTGAATGTGCTTACAAGAGGCAGGATTTACCAGTGGGAAATGCACTTGGTTCTAATCTCACTTCTGCAGCTGCCTAACTGTGTGATGGGATTGGGAGATGGTAAGAGGGAAAAAAGGGCCGACAACAGTAGGGTCTTCCCTGAGTAACAGTATTAGCCCAGAGGAGTTGGCGTAGCTCAGTGGTTGAGCGCCTGCTTTGCACGTGGGAGGTCCGGGGTTCAGTCCCAGGTACCTCCTAAAAAAAATAAATAAAGTACAATCTTTGGGGGCTGGTGTAGCTCAAGTGGTTGAGTGCCGGCATACCACATACGAGGTCAATCGCTGGCCCCGGTACTTAAAAAAAAATTAGACCAGAATCGTTTTTGCTGGGCTGTTTCTTTCTATTCCATGGCTGTCCTTCTACACGCTCTAGCATTTCTGTGATTGCTCCCTGGCCTCCCTGGATGATGCCTCCCCAGACTACACCTTTCCTTCCTTCTACCACAGCTAAAGTGTCCAGGGCCTCACCTGTTCAGAATACTTGCCAGGTAACTGGAAGCCAATCTGGTAAACTAATTCACAGCAAGGAGCTCATTCGCTAATTCATCAAACATTTATCCAGCAGAGCGGCTCCTGTGGAAGGTGTGAATGACTGCCCAAGGCCACTAGGCTCAGTATACCATGTAGCAACCTTGGGCTTTGGGGTCAGACAGTCCTGGCTTTGAATCTCACAATGTTACCTGCTGGATGTGTCAGCCTTCAGGTTAACCCTGCTTAACCCAGTCAGTGGTCTCAATCTCCTCATCTGTAAAATAGGGAAATAATAACTTCTTGCAGGAGTTCTTGAGTTTTAAGGACAATTATATACAGTGGCTAACTCACGGTAGACGTTAAATATATGCTATTACCATATTATTGGCTGCCCTATCCCTGAGCATTCATGGGAATCTTTAAAGCTTTAACTTTGAATGTAAACTGTCAGTGCCTTAACAATAGGAACTGGAAGTCTTGTGACAGGTTGGTGAGAGGCATTTAGGGAGTCACGGAGTCTTCCCCTGCCTCTCACCCATACCAGTTGTCTCATTTCTGACAATAGAATACCCAAGTATCAGCTGTCTGAGGAACCCAAGCAGAGCAAATTGCTGAAGACACAGGAGAGGTATTATGAGGATACACAGAGGTACGTTTTCAAAGGAGGCAGCTCGCCTATAAAATGCCTGGAAACAGCAACAACAGATCATGAAGTGAAAATTAGGTCACTCATTTGGAGTCAAGGTGTCAGGTAGCATACAGGGTGAAGAGCTCATAGCCATAAACAGTAACAGGCTGTGAAAATTGCTTCAGCGCCATTAAACCACCGGCTGCCTTCCTGCATATGAACTGCGGGTCCTGCAGCCTTCTTTCTGCCACACTTGCACGCAGGGAAAACAACACAGTCAGCCATCAGCATCATCAATTTGAACACAGAGGGCAATGATAAATAAACCAGAGAGCTGATTATGCTCAAGGGGGGCAGCAGGGGGAGAGGGGGGAAGGTGGGAAGCAGAGCAAGAGAAAGTGGGAATAAAGCTCTCCATTTATTTTGTTTGCTACCTACATTTTTCGTTGTTGTACTTTGCAAAAGTTTATGGCTTCTAAATTCAGTGTGTCACATTTTTGCCTGAATGAAACACATGCTTGCTTGCATATATTTTTTTAAAGATTTATTTATTTATTTATTTACTTTTATCCATTTTTATCCCCCGTCCCCCGCCCTCGTTTCTGCTGTTTTTGTGTCCATTCACTGGGCAATTCTCTGTGTCCATTTTCTGCCCTCTCTTCTCATCCTTCTCCTGTCTTCACCGGGATTTGATCCTCGGAATCTCCAATGTGGGAGAGAGGTGTTCTGCCACCTGTCCCACCTTAGTTCCTGGTTTTTTGGTGCATCTCGTCTTGACTCTCCCTTGCGTCACTCTCCTGTTATGTCATCTTGCTGCATGCTGCGCACCCATGCACGGGGCCTGGCGGTGCACCCGCTCGTGGGGCCTGATGGCACACCCGCTTTGCATATTCTTGAATATTAAGTAGGACTTCTACTATTGTAGGATGTGTCTGTGCCATGAGAGTTTTTGTCATACTCTCTTTGCATGTAAATTATAAAGATTCTAAGATCAAAGCCTGTGGCTATGCCTCATATGGCATTTGAGTAGTATGGGTTATATCTAGGGTTGTCGATTTTGGAGGAAGGGAAGAAGTAGAGAGTGGTGTTGTGTACTGCTCCATTACATTCTCTCTCACTCCACTCCTCAATGCTTGACTCGCCTCTGCAATTATCTCTTTTTACTTACACTCACCTCCTCCCAATACCCTCTGGAGAGATGGCCAAGAAGAAAAGATAGCTGAGAGAAGAGAGGTTTTGGTAAATCCTGGATTTGGAAACTAGTTGGAAGAAAAAAAAAAGGCTTAGCAATCGTATACCAGTGATTCATTCTGATGAATTGATTCAAGCAGAGTTCTCCAAATTTCTTAGACTTCTAATATTAACTGCACTATGATTATGAACTTTTAAAAAATGACTTATCAATCATAAGATAAAGGTTCTTTAAAGTGAAATATTCATATTGTTCAAGTTATTGAAAATAAACTACCCAAAGGCCCAAACTGTGACGTGAGGCTAGCATGAATTTCTCTGACATCTCGTGCATTTTATGCAAAATGGTACAATTAAGAGTTTACACAACCTGAAGTCCATTGAGAGTTTAAAATAAAGTGAAGTTATTTGGAAACTGGGAGTCTTGAAAAAAAACGTGGAAATATCCTAGCTGGCCTTGTCCTTTTAGACATTAAAGAACATACTGAATTCAGGCAGAATTCTGAGCAGATAGCTGACCTTCAAAAAGCCCATAATTTAAATGAATATAGGGAAGAAGATGTGGCTCAAGCAGTTGGGTGCCCACCTACCACATGAGAGATCCCGGATTCAGTTCCAGTGCCTCCCAAAAAGAAGACGAGCAGACAGCAAGCGCAAACAATGAGGGGGAGGGGGGAATAAATAAATAAAAGTAAATCTTTAAAAAAATAAATGAATATAAACATTGGTTCTTATATGCTGTTCTTAAAATAAGAATAAGTGATGGCACTGAATAAAAATTCATATGGCTTTAAATAGGAAAAGCAATTTGAGAACAAAATGTACCTGTAAATCTATATTTGGAATAATAATCTTTATGGATCTCTGTCAAAGGCATTGACCTTATCTGAAGGAATAACAAATGGGTTAGGGAAATGCATTCCTATGAGCAAGAGTTATATTTTAAAATATCAAAATTTTTTTTCCTTAGGAGGTGCTGGATATTTAACCCAAGATCTTGAACATGGGAAGCAGGTGCTCAACCACCAAGTTACTCCCACTCCAAGAGATTAATTCATGGTTGGTTTGTTTTTTCGAAGGTACTGGGAATTGAACCCAAGACTTTGTACGTGCGAAGCAGGCGCTCAACGGCTGAGCTACACCTGCTCTGCAAAACACTGAATTTTAAAATGTGCGTTTCTTGGGAGAAGAATGAGAAAGAGCTAAAAGATATTCCCTTTGCTTTATGACTGGGAAGAACACACATATTTATTTACTCCCATTTGGAGTCCTGACTCAATAAAAGGGAAATTCAAATTTATGGCCTTAAATGACTGGAATGAGCTTAGAATTTTTATAAATTTAGACAACAGCTAAGAAACTCTTCCATTACATCTTAAGGCAGTGGAAACTAATTAAATATTTTCAAGTTGACTGACAAGGAATGGTATCACCTCTGAATTTTTTTAAAAATCACCTTTTATTTTTCAGACTAGAAATTATGTTAGCCTTTGAACACAATTGCCCTCAAGCATTTTTGGCGGGGCACTGTATTGGAACGGTTACTTCCGTTTACTATTAATGCAGACTAAATAAAACCACATTTTTTCCCTAAGACTAGATTTGACTGTGTAAAGTTTTCACTATTCCTCACTTGCATAAAATTTACTTATATCAGCCATACTAAGCGAGTATACAAACTTTATTCTTCAAAGGTTAGCTTCATCATAAACTAAATTTAGAGCTACTTCTCAGTTTACTTCATGAGCGATGATGCTATTTTAAAAACTATAGAAGCAAGGAAGCTTTATGTCCACTTTTGATTTACCTCACTTGAAAATGTGTGTTTAGTCATAAAACAGGTATATGCTTGCACTTACTGAAAAGCTCAAAAATATAGGAAAGAAGGTTTCACTTTTCAGAGATATCTCTCTGATGAGTTGTGGACTTTTAAGTGTTAAAAAAGTTAAAAGAAGGGACTTTGTTTTTTTCTTACAAGCACTTTAAAACTTGCAGATAAAGTTATACAAATAGAGTCTCACTTCTACCCATTTATGTCTGATTAGTTTTAAGTGTTTGAGTGAATCAAATTTCCTGTGGGGGATAGAAAACACATAAAAGTAAGTGCTGGCATTTTTTTCCACTCCATTTACTGGAGAATAAAATGAACTTTCAAAAAACATTTTCTAATTTATGTGCAACCCTCCTACCTTGGCCTATTTCTCTTACATTTTAAATTTGCATCTGTTCCCTTAATCTTAATACTTTAATATTCTCCTGGTCTCATTTCAGATTTTGATATATTTTTAATGGAGTCAGAAATAGAGATTAGAGGATATGTGTGTCCATAATATTTTAAAGGAACCACATGCCTACATAAATATCTCTCTCTGCTTCGCTTTTCTTTCCACCATTTTCCTTTTCCGTTCCTGTCATTTGTTCCTTCAATGACAAATACCTCTCCACATCACATCACATCACTCTAGCAAAACCAACGGGGTTTCCATAATTCTCCATGGTGGGCTGTGTGAGTTGGGAACATGGGGCTTACATGTAGCTGAAGATATAGAATTGTAGAGGGAGAGGCTACATTATACCACGGCTACTAATTGGGTCACTGAAGACATGGGGAGGAGTGGATTTGTTGAACTAGTTGTTTGATTGTTGACCTAATAATTCACTTTCTATGGGGTGGCATAGTTAATTCCAAGCTTTTACTTGCCTTCTTGCTCCTTAGCTTTACTAAAGGGAAAAAAAAGAGTAGGGGCCTCTACATAATTCTGAGCCTCCCTCTTTTATTACAGGTTTTCTGATTTTTAGATTCTAAAGCTTGATTGGTGGCAGACTCCACTGTAAGACGAACTTCCTTATCTTGTTCAGAACAGTATTGCATTTCCCCTTATGATAGTTCAGAAGGGATGTCTGGTCCCAAAGCATTGATTTTCTCTATTATAGTCCTGGCTTGGTGTTTAAATTGAAATACGCATCACTACAGCATGTAACTCTTAGGGCTGAAGCTGAATTCTAGAAAAACGTTGTATTTGGCATGCTAATCCTTTTGTTGCCCTTTTCTATCATGAAAAAGACCTAAACCTTTCCCAGATAATGATTAAACACGGTAAAATAGAATTAGAAAAAAAAGAGAAAACTTCTGATTATCCATTGCATACATTTTCAGGTATTCCAGCTCTCTAGCTCTTATTAATATGTAATTGCAGATGTACTTTGCAAAAAGAATCACTACTTTGCTAAAGAAAATTATGCAGCAAGCAGTCTTTATTCTGCAGATATGTAATTTCAGGTATCTTGACTACCTTATTGCCCTCATGAGCTGCAGCACCTGGGGAAGGAAAACTGCTCACTCATGTATATAAGACAAATTAGTCTCAAAACCACAGGGACAAATAAATAATTTAAATATTCGCCAAGTCTGTCCATCTTTCCACCAAAGACATAAAAATGAAAATAATTTGCATTCATTGCTACTTGGTAGAAATTCTTTAGAACTATATAGAATTTTAGGAACTTAGTTTTTTTTTTTACTTTTTGTTCAATGCCCTTAATTTCCACATGAAGAAATGGAAGCCACAGAGATTAGGTAATTTATCAAAGGTGAGACAAATTGGCAGTGGCAGAGCTGACTAAAACCCAGGATTCCAGATTCCCAGTTAAATTCTCTTTTTGTTATACTTCAAAAGTGATTATTTACAAGACTACCAATGATAAAATCATTGTTTCTTAGTGGGGGAGGGCAGGGTTTTGGACTCCCTCAAGAAAAACAAACTTTTACCTTATTCTATCTAATTTTGCACATTTCTAGGGTATTAGTCGAGAGGGCATAGAGTACTACGTTGAGTTTGATATGGGTGTGGGTATACTTTCTTCTCTGTACCTCTGCCTGAAGGTGGACCCCAAAGAAGTTTAAAGTGGTGGGCCTCTGCATTTTTCTAAACTTTGGAGATCCAGGAATTTTGGGGCATGTAATTAATATTCAAGATTTCAAAACTTCTCCTGAGCTCCAAGGTTTCATTCCATGTGCTTATATGTATTTTTAGTAAGGCACAAATATGAATTGAGCTCTAAGAGGGACTGGCTTCAGGAAGATTGCCATGTGGATCCTGTATAAGCCCAGATAACCACCAAAACCAATATCAAAACAAGATTTTTCTTTCTTGCTGTTGACTCTTGCAGAGTAACTCTTAGGAAATAATAAAAGTTCATGTTTTTTTAGTAATAATATATTGTAGTAGGCAGTTTTGTGACATAATTAATTTTAATAATTTTATAAATGATAGTAATTTAGTATTTATAAAATCTTTATTGATATGCAAGAGTCATTTAAAAATTTTTTGAAGTTTATTTTATTTATTTATTTCTCCCCACCTCCTTGCTGTTTGCATTTGCTGTGGCTGTTTTTTGTGTGCTGGTCTTTTTTTTTTTTTAGGAGGCACCAGGAACCAAACCTGGGACCTCCCATGTGGGAGGGAGGCACCTAATCTCTTGAGCCACCTCCGCTCACTGCTTTGTTGTGTCTCTCATTTTGTTTTCCTCCGTGTCTCTTGTTGCATCATCTTGTTGAATCAGCTCGCCGCACCAGTACACTGCATCATTTCACTGTCTTGCTTGTCTTCTTTAAGGTACCAGGAACTGTACCCAGATCCCCCATGTGGTAGGTGGGAGCTTCCCCATTTAACTTTTTCTATTATGTTTTACAAATTATTTATGGATATGTGACAATGATATTTTGGAATTAAGTCTTTTTTAAGTTCTCAGGATGCAACTCTCTTGCTTGCAATAAGTCTATTGTGGGGTAAGATATTCACGCACAAAGCAACTTATGGACCTATAGAGCAAAACATACATTAAGGCAACTTTATTTATAGACCCATATCAATTGCATTTCTACCTCTACATATGTTTTTCCAACTTAATTGTGCATAAGAATCATTTGAGAGCTTAGTAAAATGCAGATTACTAAGATCCACCTCCAGAGAGTCTGAGTCAGTAGGTGGGGTTCTAGAATATGCTTTTTAAAAATCATTTCTTTTTAAATTTATTTGCATTTATATCCTGTAGGAAGTAAAAAATGAAGTTACAAACCAAAATACATTTTTAAAATTTTTTGTTATTAGAGAAGTTGTGAGTTCACAAAACAGTCATGCATAACATACAGGATTCAGAAATACAGTTTTGATGACTGTAGCTTTGTAATGTTTTTCCTATTAGAACAGTTGTTGGTTTGCCGGAAATTCATTCAAATAGTACAGAGTTCTATATATCCCTCAACTCAGTTTTCCCTAGTATTAACACTTTGCATTAGTTTACTACTTTTGTTAACAATTGATGAAGCAATATTAGGATAATTATACTATTAACTATAGTCCATAGTTTACATCAGGGTTCACTCTTTTCATTGTATAGTTCTATGTTTGTTGTTTGTTTTCTAGTAACATATATGCAATCTAAATTTTTCCCATTTTATCTATTTTCAATTATACAATTCAATGGTGTTAACATTCCCAATATTATCCCACCATCGTCACCATTCATTACCAAAATTTTCCATCACCCCAAACAGAAACTCCATATGAATTAAGCATTTACTTCTCATTCCCCATCCTCACCTGGCCCTTGGTAACCTATATTCTCATTTCTGACTTTACGAATTTGCATATTCTAATTATTTCATATCAGTGAGGTCATACAATGCTTGTCCTTTTGTGTCTGGCTTATTTCACTCAGTGTGATGTCGTCAAGGTTCATCCATGTTATCACATGCAACAGCACTTCATTCCTTTTTTACAGCCAAAAAATATTGCATTGCATGTATATACCACATGTGGGTTATCCATTCATCTGTTGACCAGTACTAGGGTTCCTTCCATTTTTCAGCAAATTGTGAATAATGCCACTATAAGCATCAGTGTGCAGACATCTGTACAAATCCCTGCTTTCATTTCTTTTGGGTATATACCTAGAAGTGGGATTGCCAGGTCACATGGTAATTCTACACTTAACTCCCTGAAGAACCACCAAACTGTTTTCTACAGCAGTTACATGATTTTACATCCCCACCAGCAATGTACAAGGGTTCCTATTTCTCCACATCCTTTCTAACACTTGCTAATTTGGAATCTGTCTTTTAAAACCTATCTTAGTTTACTATAGGGCAGATGGTCTGGAGACCACACTTTGGGAAACACTGGCTTATAGTGGATGCTGATTGATGGCACATCTGTCATTTCAGCCCTAGTTTCTTGTCTAACTTACAGTTATCTTCTGAAAAACTCTGCCATCGCTACCTGGTCATCTCAAATTTATCATTGCCTCAAGCCAAATTTATTATTTTCCTTCCAAACCCACATGCAGCTCTATATATTTTGTTCAATTGAAATGTATACTCTATCATCTACTCAGTTGTCAAAGCCAGAAATTTGCATTTGCACCCTCATTCCACTGAGTAGCTGCCTGCAGATTCCAAGTTTTGCCCTGTCTGTGCAGTTATTTCTACCTTGGCTTGCTAAGTATAATCCAGTTCTTCTGGGACAAGCCAATAATAACAACAGCTTTATTTATTGAGGGTTACTTTGTGCCAGGCACTCTTTAAAGTGTTTCACATGTATTAATTCAATCTTTTCTTGAAGCGACTGTCCAGTTTTTGGCAGCTCAATACCCCCTGAGGCTAGATTCTGCTCCTATGTTTCCAATTGCCAGCTGGGACATCTGTTTCAGAATGGTTAATATCATCTTTTCCCCACTCACCTAACTACAGACTCCAGAGTCTGGGATCCCTGCTACTGTTTTCTCCCCATGATTCCATGGATTCCTGAATAGGAATCATATTTACTGTGTCTCCTTAGCAGTTGTAAATTATATTGCTGCCTACCCTTAAACAGTAGAGTGCTAGAGTCAGAAGAGCATTCAGAGTACAATTTCTTTGCTTTATAGATTTGGAAACTGAGGCCTAAACCATAAAGGGATTTGCTGAGGGTAAGAAAGTAGTAAGAGTTGGAGTAGGATCAAACCTCCGCTTTCTAAAAGTCTAATAGCGAATGCAAGCCCCATTCTAGAGGAGTTACATCACAGCAGCGATTTTTTTCTGAGCTGATCATTTCTTTATCTGCCTGCAACTAGAATAGCACCTGAAACTCATTGATTGTGAATGGACACACTGCAGAGGTATCAGTCCGTGGCTGATTGGCAACGCAAACTACCAGAACACCCCTCTGACATAAAGGAGTGTGGTTATATTACTTGACTCATATTCAAATATAAGGATTATGTTTAGTGCAGATGTGGAGATCTTTACTAACTCTAGTAAGTTTGCAATGCAGAAAACAGAAATAAAATTGTAGTAGCAAAGAGCTAGCTTAATTATTCCATGCAAATATCATCTCATAGAAGCCGGCCCTGACCACCCTTTCTAAAATAGTGACCCATATCCTTCTGGATGCTCTGATTCTACCTACTTGTGGTGGTTTGAAACTCTATGTGCCCCAGAAAAGCATGTTCTTAAATTTAATCCATTCCTGTGCATGTGAAGCCATTTGTAACTTTGAACTTTAGATGAGGTTGCTTCAGTTAAGGTGTGGCCCAGTCCAATCAGGATGGGTCTTAATCCTAATCCCATTAATTCAGTCCTTTATAAACAGAATGAAATTCAGACACAGAGAGAGAAAGCCACAGGGAGCAGCCAGAAGCTGAAATTCAAAGGAACCCAGAAAAGAATGGTGAGGCCAGGAGATGATGCCATGTGCGTTGCCATGTGACAGAGGAGCTAAGGAACAAGGATTACCAGCAGCCAGTCCCAGAGCATCACAGTCTTTGGGGAAAAACCACTGCCTTGATAATGCCTTGATTTGGAATTTTCCCCAGCCTCAAACTGTGAGCAAATAAATTCCATTGCTGAACCTGACCCATTTCATGGTATTTGCTTGTACAATCTAGCAAGCTAAAGTACTACTTTTCTTAATATATATCTGGCTGTCTGAAATTATACTTTTATGCATTTTGTGCTTACTGTCCACTCATTAGAATGTAAGCTGCAGGAGAGTGTGGACTTCATCTTTTTTGACATCTTTTCAGTAGAATCTGGAATTGTGCCTGACAAAGAAGAGCTTCCTGAAAATGAAAGTTTTACATTTTTGAATAAATCCTTAAATAACATACAATACTTTGGAGTTCAGAGATCTAATATACCTATGCACATAGAAGCAATATAAAAAATCCAGTGCTGGACAATGCTGGCATACTAAAATATGAGAGATGTGGATAACGTTTGGAAAGATATTTACAAAATAAACTCCA
>JAQZBX010091641.1:0-12368 GCA_029593785.1 Cabassous unicinctus
GTTCTTCACGCTGGATGCAGGAGGCCAAGGGGTGTGGGGGATGGGTGGTCAAGAGGCCACTGCAGTCATTCCGGGAGCAAGGTGGCAAAGCAAAGCCGGGATAGGGAAGTCGAAAAGGGGACAGAAGCAGGAGACGTGGGCAGGGGAGTCGAGAAGGGGACGGAAGCAGGAGACGTGGGCAGGGGAGTCGAGAAGGGGACGGAAACAGAAGACATAGGAAGGGAAACTGAGAAAGGGACCAAAGCAAGTAAGATGCCGCAGGACTTGGGGCAGGAGGGGATATTCTCGCAGCACCCAGCCAGCTGAGGTACCGCCTGCTGAAAAACTGGGCGCTAAGGGAAAAAGAAAGAAAAAATGACATGCAAGAAGGCTTCACCTGCTGCCACCATTCTCAAAGATGATATGACGGCAGAGGTTCGGGTTCCTCTCAAAGAAGAGGGGGCCCGAGGAACAAAACTGGACAAGTAGAGCAACCTAGGGTTAAAGCGAAGAAACTCTCCACAGAAGGAAACACATGCTTTACATCATAAATAGCTCTTTGGTGATGACTCCACGTGACAACAAATTATACATGCAGATTGTGCAACAAGTGGAAACGTCTGTGGCAGCCCCAGGATGGCCACAAAAAAAGCAAAATCTAGAAGCTTATTTAGAAATGGACTATTTCCCTCTTCATCTAAAGGAAAGAGAAGTAATCAGGCTGAATAATTGGCACTTAATAGGAGCACGTGGAAGCCACTGGAATTGACAGTGAACAAAAGCTACTCTGAGGCTGCATACACGGGTTCCAACTTGGGGACCTTTCCCCGAACTCGACCAGGTGATGGGAAAATGAATTCTAAAATAACAAAGATCCTGCCACCCTGCAAAGAAAGGGCTGAGGGTAAAGGTTCTGTAGGTTTTGGAGTATGAAAGTGGCATCCCCAAAGCGGAGCCTTAGAAATATTCCTCCAGGAGCAGAGGGCTGATAGAAAGGGAAGATGTGGGAGTTGCAGGGATGCTTTTGCAATTTAATTCATGGTTTTCAAGAATGCCATTTGTAAGAAACCAGCAAAAATATAGGAACAAAAGGAAGCAGAGGGGCAGTGACTGGGAACAGCCAGCAGGACTCAGCAGGAATGACACAGGAGAGAGGGGGAAGTTTCCTCTGGGCTACTTTAAGCGCGGAACGAGTTAAACATGTTAGAATTTTTAACACCAACAGCATGTGTTTAGGTAAGAGGCTTGACTGAAACACACGATTTCCTTTTACATCTTAATCGCATTTACTCTTTGCTTCAAAAATCTGGGAAACCGGCTTTCAGGCGGGCTCCCACACTGGCACACAACATCATTCCTACAACTAGTTTTAAACCCAGGATGGAATACGTGCTTGGGGACAGAGCAAAACGCAACACAGGCACAGGCTCACCTTTTAAATGCTCTCAAACTCATTTCTGAAAATACAGACAAGATCTACCACCAAGGTGATTACTGTTGTGATTTTTCTTTTATAACTTCTACGTTGGGCAGGAGGGAGGCGTGTCATGAGACGTTTAGATGGTTTTCTAATTCAGATTTGGGGTGTGTGTATGTGTTTGTGTGTGCGTGTGTGTGTGACTGGGAAGGGTTAGAAATGTCTTCTGCAAGGAAAGAAAATCTTTCTGCGGTGGCTTGGACAGGGATCGGTGAGGCTGGGGGAGGGGGGCGCGGTCTTGGCCCAGGTCACGGATCCTGGTGGAAGAGTTTCGGGTGTGCTGAGTCTGATGGACACTGCCCAGAAGGAATAATGAATGCACCGAGAGAGGGCTGGAAAGGCAACAGGCCACACCAGGGGGTTGGAATTTTATCCTAGGAATAAAAGGGGTCCCACCGGTGGGTTTCAGACTGGAATGGGACTTTGGAGAGATCTTTCTGGAAGCCGCGTTGAAGTTGGGGAAGGCATCTCGTGAGGATGCCATCAAGACCCAGGAGAGCAAAAGTAGTGGTGCCTGGGAAGGCACAAACCACGACCAGGGAACAAAGCCATCTCAGCCACCTCACGGAAATTTAGACAGGGGCCGTCCTCAGGGTAGGGTGGGGTGGGAATGTACTACTGCTACGAAGACCAGGAGATGAATGCCTCGTTGACCACCGCCAAGCCAGGCTGCCCGAATCTAAATTCCCACTCTGCTCCCTAAGAGTTTCTTAACCTCTCTGTGCCTCAGTTTCTTCATTTTCCAAGTGGGGATAATAACGACACCCAACTCATATGACTCATATGTGAAGAGTAAATGAACTAATATGCATAAGCATGCCTAGAGAAGGTGAGATATAAAGTGAGTTAGTCTATCGCTTCTTGGCCTTTTGGCTAAGATCAAGTGTAAAGTGAGTTAGTCTAGTAAAGCCTTGAAGATAGAAACCGGAACTATTTACGTGTTTGCTGTCATTAGCATTATTACGAATTTGGGTCTTTCTTCTGTCTTGTCTACAATTTGTAGTACGTGGGTTCATTTTGTGGGGGTGGGTGGTGGGTGGGGGACGACACACACACAGACTGCTAAATTCCCAGGACCCTAGAGACACTTTGCAGAAATAACTGTACCACCATTTGCTCTGACGGTCCCTTTTACCAAGACAAACCAGCTCCACATTGTCAGGCGACATAGGTGCCACCTGCCACATGTGGCTCCTGAGCACCTAAAATCAAGACCCAGTTGAGCTGTGTTCCATACAAGAGTAAAATACACACTGGGCTCCAAAAACATAGTTCCAACAGAAGGATGCAAAATAGTTCATCAATAATTATTGTATTGATCAGAAGCGGATGTGGCTCAAGTGACTGGGCTCCCGTCTACCATATAGGAGGTCCAGGGTTCAATTCCCAGGGCCTCCTGGTGAAAAGCAAGCTGGCCTGAGAGGAGAGCTGGCCCACGCGGAGTGCTGGCCCGCACGGAAAGCTGGTGCAGCAAGATGATGCAACAAAAAGAGACACAGAGGAGAGACAATAAGAAACACAGCAGACCAGGGAGCTGAGGTGGTGCAAGAGATTGAGCAACCTCTCTCCCACTCTGGAAGGTCCCAGGGTCGGTTCCCAGTGCCGCCTAAAGAGAAGACAAGCAGACACAGAAGAACACAGAGAGAGCAGGCAGTGAGCGCAAAACAACGAGGGGGGCGGAGGAAAAATAAATCTTTAAAAAATAATAATAATTATTGTATTGAATCCCCAAAATGTTGGACATCTAGGATTAAATAAAATACATTAAAAATTCATTTCACTGGTTTCTTTCTAATTTTTCACATGTAGCTATAGAACACTCTTGAATTGCACGTGTGGCTTGGATTATATTTCTATTGACATTACTTTAAGTAGGATAAGTAAGAAGCCTGTGCCAGCCTTCAAATCCTGGGTGGCTAAGAACTTGACTGCAGGAAATGACAGGCCAAGAGAGAAGGCCCTGTTACAGCACCATATTTTGTCCTCCCACCTCTCTTGTAGCTGGAGTTGAGATAAGAAATGAGAAAAGGATGTTTGTGAAAAGGCAGAAAATGGGGTGAAGAACAAGATAGGAGAGGATGAAACAGCAGAGCCTGAGAAGGAGAGAGGAAGGCCAAGCAAAAAGAAACTCAACCCATGGAAGAGAAAAACGGCACCTGCTTGGAATTTAATACATGTACGCCTTCAAGGGTGAAAACAATACACAGTCTTAAAAACAGCCTTAAAAGTTCAAAAGACAGGCATTTCCATCAGAGTAGACTTTTTTCATTTAATTTGTTTTGATCTTTTTTTTCTCTCTTGGAATAAATAAAATTATATCCCAAACTATGATGACTATTATAAATCCAGGTGTTATAAACTGAAGGGGTAAAAGGGACGACTTCGTGGGTATATTAGTTGGTGAGCCATCCAATGAGGAATCCTGGATATTTTCCAGCAAAGACGTCTTGGATGGCCTCGAGAGATCAAACAAGAAGAAACAGGTTTTTCTTCTAGGGCATGGGGGAATTGTGAAGTAATGAGTGAGCACACTACGGCACAAGCGGGATCAGGATGAAACTCAGAAAGCAAATAGCTGTGCCCATCCTGTGCCCAGGTGAGACCAGCATCTAGTGTCCTTGAACTCCAATCTCCTTGTCTTCCTGTCCCCTACCACTCGTGCTCTGGCTGGGTCTTTTCTCCACAGAGAGCCCTCTGCACCTATCTTATGGCTTCCTCCCATAAAGGACGCCCACGACTCACCCCACTTTCAGATGACACCCAGACTGATCGAGCTCTTGCTTCTCCTTCCTCGGCAGCCAGGGAGTCGCTATTATCAGTGCCTATTTCCAGTTGGGCCAAGGCTTCCCAGCTATACTAAAAACACAAAGCCCTCAGGGAAGCTTCTCAATCCTTCCTGGTGGCAGCAAGGATGAAATTGTTATCCAGGAGCTCTTGGGCTGTGGCGGGAGAAGCTTCCCGTTCTCCCAGAAACTGCTGGCTCCGAGACCCCTGCCTCCGCCCCCAGCACCTGAGGTGGTCTCCCACAGAGGACTCCTTCCACTCCCAAGAGCCAACCTCCTCTGCCCACAGTCCAATGGCCCTGCTAGGGAAGCAGGCAAGAAGTGTAAGCGACCAGGAGTCCATTCTTCCCAGCCCATAACTGTCTGCCTTTAACGTGTTCTTACAAATTCACCACCATTCAATTTTGATTACATGTGACGACCTAGTAATCTGCCGCAACTGTAAGGGTTTCCCACATGGTTTTGGTAGGAAAGCAAGTCACAAATGTGGGTTTGCATACCTGTATGCCCCACCCCCATGCCAACCATGCCTTCCCATCTCACCCATTTTTCCTCCTCGCCTAAACGAAGAAATGGCTACTAACCATGACCAAGGATATCCCAGATTTTTTTCATCACACCGAAAGGGCAGCACCAATATAATGACATATGTGTAAAGACTTGTGACCTTCCTGTGACGGCACTCTCAGGTCCTCTTAGTTTCTCGTTGTCCGAGCCCAGGGCTGGCATTTAGGTGGTCCTGGGCTCTGGGACCAGAAATGTAAGACATTGCTCTGAGCTGTCAAGCTTTCAGGATTATACAGGTGAAACCATAAACCGTGTGCACTCTATTAAAGTCACTCAACAGAAATGGATTCCTCTTCCACAGTTTCAGTTTTAAGACATGCCTCCTCCTATAGAAGAGGCTTAGCAGTCATCTGCCAAGAGGAAGGCTGGCTAAACACCAGGGGACAGCAGCTGAGTCTCCTTCCTCCTTTGTAAACCCCAAAACACCCAGTCTGGTGCTTGGCACCAGGAGTGGGTAACCCGTGGGTGCCGGGCAAACTGCAGCACGGCAAAACCATTTTTTGTTTTAAATGAACGATACCTAACGCAGCCAAGCCAGATAGGTGAATTAAGACAGAAGGCCATAAAGTTCATCTTTCAAGTCAGCTAGTAATTCGGCAGGAACTTCCTCCCTTGTAAACACATATTTTGTGGTCAGAACCACAGAACCGGGGGCCTGAGAAGGGGCCTCAGCCACCTGCAGGTCAAGTCTCTCAGGACAGATCAGGAACCGAGCCCCACCGGGGGGCGAGTGTCTCGCCAAGGTCACCCGGCTGTGGAGGGGCAGGAGATGCTCTCCGAGAAAGCCTGGCCTCACTTACGCACCAAGGCGCAGGATGAATGCATGCACGCCCGCGTCAAGCCACTGCTTACAATTCAGAAGAAACCCAAAGGTCTCCAAAGCTGTTTCCTTCGCAGGGCTGGCGGCAGAGGGCGGGCAAGAAAGGTCACTGGCGACTTTCGACCCGCTGAGCCCACTCGTCGCGACTTCGCGATGGATGCACGGGGCGGTTTCGGGCGCTGCTCGTTCTCCTGCAGAATCCCTCAGGCCCGGCTGGGGGAAACGCGTTAACTCGGCCGGGCTAGCTCGGAAGCTTCCAGTAATGAATTAAATCCCGAGCCGCTGCGGAGAGCTCCAAGGGCCACTGCGGGGGCACCCGACACCCCAGCCCGGGAGCCCTCCAGGGCGCGAAGGCCGCCCGGCCCGGCCCGGCTAGGGGGGTCCGCACCTGCCCCGCGCTGCGGCGCCCCCCGCCCCATGTCCGCGGCGCCGGTCCCCAGCCGGGAGCATCTGGGCTGGCGCCGCGGCCGGGGGTGCGACCCGCGGGGAGTGCTCGCGCGGAGCCGCGGGGCCCACCCAGGCCGATCAGGGGCGGGGTCGTCGCCCCCCGCCCGCGCCCCCTCTAGAGGAGGGGGCCGCGCCACGTACCTTCACCGGCAGGTGCCGCCGCCCTGGCCAGTGGCTGCAAGGGACCCAGTCGCACGGCGCCCTCCGCCGCCGTCCGCAGCCCAGGGAGGGGGCGCCGCCGCTCGCCAGCCCCGGGCCCCCACGCCGCCCTCGCGCCCATTCAGCCCCGCGCCCCTCCCGCCCCAGACGGAGGAGGGGCGCGGGGGCCGTCCCGGGAGTCACGAGGGCGCGGGTGGCCAATCGGCGCGCGCCAGCCTCCCGCGGTACCCCGCCCCCAGGCCGCGCACCTCCCCCAGCCCTGGGTGGGGGGGAGCGGGCCGCGCCTGCGG
The DNA here is from genome assembly GCA_029593785.1 of Cabassous unicinctus. Lineage (NCBI taxonomy): Eukaryota > Metazoa > Chordata > Mammalia > Cingulata > Chlamyphoridae > Cabassous > Cabassous unicinctus. Next base: position 6,523 of record JAQZBX010091641.1, read on the forward strand.
GGACGCGCGGGAGGACCCCAGGTCCCCTCCGGCTGTGCGCGCGCCGAGACCGTGCGAGGCAGGAGACGCCCTTGAGAAAGGTGGGCTTCTGCTGCGCCCGAGGATCGGGGGAGCCGAGCGCGCGCCGGGGTGGGGGGGTTTGACGCAGTCACATGCTGTCCTCCCCGGCACGGCCCCCCTGGGGCGCACGGCCACCAGCGCGGGGGCCCTGCCGGGGGTGTCTGGGGCCTTGCAGCCCAGTTTGATGTCATCCAGTGGGTAGGTGAGAAAAGGGGCAGCGCTAATTTTGCAAGCCAGCCCCCCTCGTTTTACAATTGGGGCCACTGAAGCGAGTTGAGTTGCCCTGGCTCATTGGGCCATTGGGTGGCAGAGCTAGGATGAGAACCGGGGCTGGGAGTCCTCCTTGATCCCGGAGAGGGAAGGCCATACAATTTTTTAAAAACATGATTATCAGTGAATCTCCAAATCCAGGCATTAAAAAAAAAAGTTTAAAGCGCGGATAGGTGATTTGTTTAACCCACCCGTGCGGGTATCATGTCCCTGCACCTTTCCTGTGCTTTATTTAGCCCTTCTCGATTCTTCAGCGAAGCCAGTGCAGGTGGTCTGCTTTCGGAATTTCTTTCCAGATGGACATAGTGCATCACGGCCTTGTGCCTAGGAGACGCGTTCCGGTTTGCAAAGGAAGGTCCTAGATGATGCGCCCAACGTATTTGCATGAACGGAGAGTCTGGCGCAGGGCAGCTGATCTCCGTTCTTACCCCCAGTGGGGCAGGGGTGCTGGGAAAATGTGGCACCTGGGTAAAAAGTTCAGGAGGGTAGCCGTTGGAAAGGAAAGGGTGGAGGACTCTGCTTTCACACCTCCCGGAGGTATTTTGCCATTAAAATCCTTTTGAATTAATCAAAGGTAAGGACCCTGGAGCCTTTTGAAAATATCCGAGAAAGAGCTGTTGCTGGGAGCTCTATAGCCAGTGGATTGGCCAAGTCTGGACAGGCCAAGCTGCTGCCAGGGTCAGTGACAGCTGCAAGGAGATAATGCTAAGCACCTCCCCCCTCCCACCCCTTCTCCCTCCCCCTTCTTGCAGACCCCGCCCAGGCCTGGCTGCTAAATCATACCTCTTATCTCTCTTTGCCTCAGCTGCTCCTTCTCTTCTCCTTGGCTCGGAGAAACCCCTTCATCCCCCTTGCCATCTTTCAATCTCTCTCCTTTTCCTCTTCTGTAAAGCCAGACCCCTGGTGACATTACGCCAGCATGGAGATCAGGCTGGCCTGGCCAGAGAGGGTGGGTGTGTGGTGCTGGGGTGGGAAGAGAGGGGTCTTGAAGCCCTCTCCCGTCTGGGCCAACAGGACAGCCCTTAAGTTTATGTTGCACCCACCACTCCTTCCACATCACTCACATGCAGTGCAAAGACAGACTGACCTGTTTATGGAATGCAGCTAGATGAGCTCTGTCCCCAAGCCTCCTTTCCATCAGCCGTAGACCCACCCTTAGCTCTAGGTTCTGGATTAAGCAGAGATCCCAAACATTAGATCAGGATCAACCATGAGATCGCAAAGCCTTGCCTGGTACCTCTTTAAGCCAGTGACAGGCTCAGAGAAACTTCTGGATGCAAACTAGCAAAGGGGTCAGATTACTTGTAAGTCAGGGAAAGCAACTCTGAGTATGTTCTGATTTCATTATTACTTCCTAATAATTCTTGATTCCATCCTGATATTACTTCACTGCTTTTGTCGTTCTGGTGACAGGTATTGTTTTTGTCCCCAATGTCCATCCTGCCCTCCCTCTTTATGATCCAGTGTGCAGCTTATTTAGGGACGTTTGCCCCTCTGGGCATTATGGGTGAGCACCATTAATTGGTCTAAGCTAGCAGTTCTCCAAGTAAGGTCTGTGGATCCCTGGGAATTCCCAAGAATGTTTTAGGGAATCTGGAAAAGCGCTTGTGCAATCCTGGAGTTGAGAGTTAAACAAGCAGCTGTTGTGGCAGAACACCTCTTGTACTTGAAAAAATGACTAACAAATGATAGTTATTTGGATTTGACATCAAGGAAAACACTTGACAGCATTTATTGCAAAGGGTTAAAAAGTCCAACTTTCAGGAAGCAGATGTGGCTCAAGCAGTTGGGTGCCCGCCTACCACATAGGAGGTCCTGGGTTCGGTTCCCATGCCTCCTAAAGAAGATGAGCAAGCCAGCGAGCTGACACAATGGGCTGGCGTGGCGAGCTGATGCAACAAGATGACACAACGAGGCAACAAAATGAGAGACACAACAAGCGGGAGCGGAGGTGGCTCAAGCTATTGGGCACCTCCTTTGCACATGGGAGGTCCTGGGTTGGGTTCCTGGTGCCTCCTAAAAAGAAGATGAGCACACAATGAACAGACACAGAGCAGACAGTGAGCACAAAACACCAAGGGGATGGGGGGAGAAATAAATAAACATGAAAAAAAAAAAAAAGTCCAACTTTCAAGAGAAATTTAAAAGTTTGGAAAACTTGTATCTACCACCATGACCTTGATAGAGTCCCAATTTTAAAGACTTTTCTGATGAGATCGATGGTTGTTTCAGTTTCCTTGGCTGTTCAAGCAAATACCATGAAATGGCTTGACTTAAACAATGGAAACTTATTTGCACACAGTTTTAAGGTGGGAAAATGTTCAAATCAAGGCATTATCAAGTGATCATTTCTCCCTGAAGACTGCAGCGTTCTGGGCCAGTGATCCTTGGTTCCCCTGTCACATGGCGAGGCACATGGTGTCTTCTCTTCCGGTTCCATTTCAGCTTCTTGCTGCCCATGGCTTTCTCTCTGTGTACCTGTACTAATTTCATTTATAAAGGACTCCAATAAGAGGATTAAGACCCATCCTGATTGAGGTGGATCACACCTTAACTGAAGTAACCTCATCAAAAGGTCCTACTTACGATGGGTTCACATTCATAGAAATGAGTTAACTTTAAGAACATGTTTTTCAGGGGTACATGCAGTTCCAAACCACCACAGTGGTGGCATTAATGAATGTGATTTTTGGATACTGTATAATGAAATGTGGCAATTTAGAAGATCTGCATTTAATCAGTGAATCTCTAGTTTCCATATGGCTAATGCACATTGTTATAAAATCATGCCTAGGCAGAAGATCCATTTAAAGAGCAAGACTAACAATAGATTTTAATTTGCCCATATGAAAAGATACAGATAATGTTTCAGATTCCACTGTGCAACAAACCTTTAAGAAACTATCGCTTGTAGAGTTTTGGTATAGTATTGAGTAGTTGCAGTCCTATTTCCCTTTGATAGGATCAAATACCCTGGCCAGTGCAGCAATTCTTCTCTGCCTGTTGATTCAGAGGCATGATAAGCCCAAAGTGGCTTAACTTCCAGTCCAATGGAGTTGTGGTTGTGTCTCCTGGTAGAAGCACTTTGGGGCACCCGTTCGGAGCAGACCGGGGCCGAGGGTAATAGCGCCGTGCGCACCTCTCAGGTGAGTAACCCCAACCCCTTATCCTCTCCTCGGGTAACCTTCCTTCCTCCATGCCGGCCCCTCAGGCCCACATCCTCCACGTGCTCCTGGCTAGCAGGCGCATTAAGATTTCAGAAAAAGAGCTCGATCAATACTGGGATTTAGTAGTCAGATTTAACGTTAACCACGGCCTCCCTGTGGGACCCTCAAACATGGGCTAGGCTCTTAAAGCGCATCCGCTCAGCGGAGGTCCATGAAAGCAAAAACTTCCCGCTTGGTCTCATCCCCGCTATACTTGCTATTTATGCCTGCTTAACAGGCGCCCCGCCTGAGGACCAAGCGCCTATTTCCCCTGACCTAAAAAAAAAAAATTAAACTCGGAAACACAACCCCTTGTGCATTTAACCGAAACCCCTGACACCTTGCCCCTCCCCCCTTTCTATACGGCTACGGCCCCCCTCTACCCTCCTTTATCTCCGCTCCATTCAGATACCGCACCTAGCCCTTCAAGGGACAAGTCCCCCCTCCCCAGCCTATTAGATGCACCCTGCGAAGTAAACTCTCCCTTCGCGGGAGGCCCCCTTCCCTCTGAAACACCCACGCCCCCGAAAAAACTATGTGAAATGATGGAGGGCTTGAAAACAGCCATACTAAAAAAGTAAAAATTATGGGTCAAATTAGTAAGCTTTATGTTTCTGTTGGTGTGTCATAATTCTTTTTGTGTTTGTCTGTTTGTTCAGTATCAGAATATATTTTGATACCTCCAGATGGTAATATTAAATTGATAAATGAAAATTCTTAAAAGAGCTCTACTAAAATTTGGTAAATTTGTTTAAGAAAATGTGTTCTGTGAAGGTAAAATTTGTCTTAAGATAAAATAACTATAGTCTATGTGGTTAAGAATAGTTATGGAGAGTTTGAGGAAGCACTGTTTAAATGAAAATATTTAAATGGCTAATTCCAAAAAATCATTATTAAACAGAAAACCAACTTAATAATAATAATAAAAGTAATTTCATAACAGGAAAACTTGTCAGCAGCCGGCCTCCCCTGCCAACTTGCCTCTAAAGGACTATTTCTAGTGTTACATGCTACAAAGTATTTAAAATGAAGAAAAGTTATATTTACATGTAACCAAATTAAATCATTATTTTAACAAGTTTGTTTAATGTTGATGGTAATTGTATGTTGTCAGAAGTTTGCTTGGAAACAGTTTCCAAAATCATTGTAGTAACATAAGTATGGAAGGTATATAGAATGTGTTTTTATTCTTAAGGAAAAAGACAATATTTTGTCCTAAAATAAAATGACTGGTTATTAAGAAAAAGTAAAATGTGGGCCAAAAACTAAAGGAATACAGAAAGTTCAGAAGGTGTGTGGAAAAAAAATTTTTGTGGTCAAAGCTAAGTAAAATTTAAGCAGTCTATAAAAATTTAAAAGCTTTAATGTCAAACAATATAATAATATAAAGTTAAAGTTTTATTCTTTCTCAAAGTTTCTCAAGTCAGTAGTCTGTTTTAATAAAAGTTTACAAAGTTTTTCTCCTAAATAATCAGTATGCAATAAAGAAAGTCTGTTTTATCAAAATAGCTTCTTGTATTTTAACCTTATCGTTTCCGTGGAGAAACAGGTCTTATCACTTTTAAAAAGAACACAACTTTCAAACCTGCTTTCTCGGAGTCAAATTCTAAAGAGTAGCTTTTGTTTCAAACTGTCACAAGTAACTTGGTCTTTTAAAGTTCATGTGATATAAATTGAATGACGTATTTAAAACTGTTGTATAATTAAAAGAAATTTTCTAATTTTATAAAAATTAAAGCTATATGAATAAAAAGTTCATATGAATACTTTGAGTGTATAAAATTCCTGAAAATACAATATTGTTTCAATATAATATTAAATAAAATATAATGTTATCATAATTTTTAGTTATAAGTACAAAAAGAAAACAGCCATTAAAGGCTGCCGGGATAGTGCATAACAGTAAATTATAGTAAAATAAAATAATACCCCTGCAGAATGCAGTGGTCCCAAATATTGCTGGTTTGTTACAAGGGGTTAATATCCAGTTATGTCACTATCACTTTGTTTTAAAACTTGCTAAGGCTTTCTTTGTTTTTTTCTTGGACGGGTCAAGCCAGCCCACATTCCCCTTTCTGTAAAGCAGCCAACAATAAATCAAGTTTATATTCAACATTGTAAGCAACAGCCCCAATTCTAATTATAATATTAACAACAGAATCAATGCCAGTATTAAAATTACAAGTTAATGTATTACCCCACAGCCCAAGTAGGAAATACTAATTTGTTTTTACCTATGCCTCAAACTATACAAAGTAAAGAAATTAAGGTCATTGCTACTAAGAATCTTAAACACTTAAGAAATAAAAG
>JAQZBX010091642.1:0-12373 GCA_029593785.1 Cabassous unicinctus
GGAGGGGCAGTGCCTTTTATTTTATTTTATTTTTTTAATATTCAAGGGACATACTTTATCATTTTTTTTTAGTGCGGTACATTTGTTACAATTGATGAACACATATTGGAGCATTTCTACTAAGTGTGGATTATAGTTTACATTGTAGTTTATACTCTCTCCCACACAATTTTGTAAGTTATGACAAGGTATATAATGGCCTGTATCTGTCATTGCAACATCATTCAGGACAATTCCAATGTCCCAAAAATGTCCCCATATTATACCTATTTTTCCCTCTCCCTCTCCTCAGAACCTCCGGTGGCTACTTCTTCCACATCAATGATAAAAATTCTTCCATTGCTAGAATAACAATAAGACTACAGTAGAATAACAGTAAGTCTACTCTCATCCATCATTCATTCCTCAAACTTGAAGATTCTGGAATGGTGATGCCCACTCCACCTCTAATTGAGAGGGAGCTTAGATCCCATGGGGCAGATGGGTGGGACTATCTTGCTTGCAGGCAGTTGCAGATTCTCTCTGTGCCTTGGGATGGTCGTTGTCCATCATCATCTCCTTGTTAGTTGTCCTGGGTGAGTCCAATGAACTGGAGAGTAGGTGTTGCAACTCTTTTGAGATTAAGGGCTCAACTGGCACATGGACAGCCGAAAGATTTAGGTCTCTTGGATTTATACCTGAAGCTATCTTGATGTCAATCTGAAGGTGAAACCTACACTAAAGCTGGGGATGGAAGAGTAGAGAGATGAAGAAAAAACTGTTATTTCACTGTTTTTAAGCCTCCATTTCATTTTCTATTTCAAAGCTGTTTCTCTGCCTTCTAGACAAATTCTGGGAGAGTGAGCCTGAGACAAGTTTGCTGGTTCAGTCTTTCAAGTTTCTACCTGATAGATAGAAACTGACATATAGGCACCCCAGTGTGGGCACAGGAGTTACTCTGCTGCCTCTGGAACAGGGTCAGGGACCCACAATGGGAGTGCAGGCTGGCATCACACTGTGCCAGGGAGGGGGTGTGGATGAGGCTAGCAAGGGCACCATTACCTTCATGTACCATTTTCCCGGTTGCCTGGCACCCTCAAGTCTTACACCACCATCTTTGTCAACTGGAAGTTCCCCCCTTTATTCTTGACATGTTCCTGCATTTTTAACCCAATATTTCCTTCCGGAATACTCTGTGTGTGGCAGTTGCTTCTCTTGTATATCCATATCCTCCCACTTTCATTGAGAAGCTGTTCTGTCCCCATTTAGCCAAGTGATTGTGGTAAGGCTGCAATCACAGTATCTTATCTTCTTGCTACAGTGATTGGTGGCTGGCTCAAACGTGGGCATCTGATCAAATTGTCCCCTGGGATTTTTTGATTTGGAGCTGCAGAGGATGGTACCTTGTCATTGGGGGTCACAAAACTTGAAGAAATGTGAAGTGAATTGCTTTTTGGCAATGTTTACTACCATATGGAGGAAGCTCTTCAGTAATTGTAGAGGATGAGTCAGTAAACACAGAAAGGCAGATTCCCTCAAGCTAATTTTAGTTAAGCTATACTTGCAACTGAAGTAGTCTCGGCTAATCCAGGTTATTTGAAAGTTTATATATTGGGTTCTGTGAAGTGCTATCACACCTGGGTAACCAAGTGCCTACCAGTAGGAAAATAATGTGTATCATGAAAATTTCAGGTATCAATATCACAGGGGAGGTAAATTAGGGAAATTTTTGGTGTATGCCTTCCTTCCTCTTTAATTTTAAACATGTATTTTAATGATCTGAAACTACCCTTGGATGAATAGATGCATGTTTGTGATAGAAAAAAGAGAAAGATAAGTATTATATTTCATGCAGATGATACATTATTATTTTCAGGAACTTGGAGAGGGCGTAATAAATGACTGGATTAGCTGTATAAATACTGCTCTCCAAAAAGATTAAAATAAATTATTCTAAAACCCAAGTCATCATTTTTGACAAAAATCCCTCAACATTTAATTGGGCTATAGTTAATAACCCTATAAAGTTGGGAATTTCATTCAGTTAGGCATGTTTTGCAGCTTGAGAGAGTGGGGTTCAAGTGAGTGGTTGGGAGGTTTTGGAGAGGGAAATCTGATAACTTCTGCAAGTTACATTGCTCAAAATTAAATACTTTATGGCTCTGCTATTGAAAAAAAGGTAATAGACAAACGGTTATTTTACTTTAAAAAATGTTCAGATTATGCCCCTAATCTATGGTTTCCAACCTTCTCAAACAAAATAACCCTTTAAAAAAATTCCTAGACCCTTATAAAATAATGGTTGCATTTTTAACTTTTATTGATTGAGACAATACACATGACAAAAAATTGCCATAAATTCCATTCACACCTCATGTTCACACCATTTTCCTAGCTCTCCCTCCCTTTTTCTATTTCTCATTTCTCTCAGTAACAAAAATAAATGCCTTTTATCACCTCATGTTTTTGCTGTTTATTCCCTTGGCTCTTGCTTACAATCATGCCTTAAGACTTCACCTTCTATCCCAAGAATTTATCATGGTATTTTGCCAACAAAGTCAGTTCTCTTCCTAAGATAAATTCTTTTATCAGCTATTATAATAGTATATATTATATAAATTATATAAACATAATTTATTCATGCATCAAATGGTGTATGCCTTTTCCTAATTGAGAAATTACTATGTGCCAGGGACCATTGCTATGTACCAGTGAATGAAACAAAGTCCATGTTTTCTTGGAGAAAAATAAAAAAATCTTAGTATGTAAGATGGTGGACAAATACCCAGAGGAAAAAATAAAACACAATAGGAGAATAAGGTGTCTGATGGTAAGCCCTTATTTCATGTAGTGCTTTATATACAAATTGACATGTCCAAAGTGAAGAAATGAGCTATATTATATATTAATTGGCCAGTGAAAGTTGTGATGGTTAATTTCATTTGCCAATTTGACTAAGTTATGGTGATTAGTTGTTTGGTCAAGCAAGCTCTGGCCTGATGGTAACTGTGAAAGTATTTCATAGATGGATTTGCATCTATAGTCAGTTGATTGCATCTATGGCTGATTGCGTCTACAATCAACAAAGGAGATTGCCCTCAGCAATACTGGGAGTCTCTCATCCAAACACTTGGAGATCTTAAAGTCAGAGGATTTAAAAAGACAGAAAGAACAATTTCTATTTCTACTTCAGCCAGTCAACTTCTCTTAGGGAATTCAACATCAGTTTCATCCAAGTGTCATACTTATGGCTTCTCCTGGGGAATTCAATTTCACCTTCATTGGAGTTCCCAAAGTGTGGCCTGCCCTATGGAATTAGGATTTGCCAATCCCATGGTCGTGTGAGCCAATTCCTATAATAAATCTCTTAATATTTACAGATCTTTTTTCTCTGTATATATCTATATATCAAGCTGGTTCTGTTTCATTGGGGAACCCTGACTAATAAAGCAGGACTTTGGGTCTTAATTTGAGTGAAATAGGAATCCATTGGAAGGTTTGGAACAGAGGAGTGAGATGAATTAAGTTTCTAGCAGATCTCTCTGGTTGCTGTCTTGAGAGTAGACTCTAAGGGGCCAAGGTGCAAAACCAGGAAGATAATTTGGGAGACAGTTACAATAATCAAAACAAGAATTGAAGGTGGCTTCTTCCAGAGAAGTTGTGGTGGTAATAGTGGCAAGAAGTGGTTGGATTCTATATATATTTTGAAGGTAATGCTAGCATGCTTTGCTAACTGGTTACCTGTGGTTACTTAAGAGAGAGGTAATAAAGATGACTCAAGTTTTGGGATAAGCATCTTGAAGAATGAGGTTGTTATTAATGAAAAGGAAAGACTGTGGGAGGAACATGCTTGGTGGGGCAAGATTAGGAACTTGGTTTTGGATATATTTAGCTAAATATATCAGCCTGTAGATATTAAACAGGGACTGGAATATTCTAGGCTGAAGTTCAGCAGGGAAATATGAGCTAGAAATATAAATTCGAGGTCATCTGAAAGACATGGCTTTTAAAACCTTGAAATTAGGTGACATTGCCAGGAAATGGGTATATGTAGAGAAGAGGTTTGAGGTCTGAAACAATCCAATTTATAGAGGCAGGGGAGATAAGGACAAGGCAGTAACGGAGGGGTCACTTATCTCCATTTCATACATACTTTTGAAAACTGATCATACATTTACATGTAAGACATATATTATTACATCTATAAATAATTTTTGTTATGTATACTTTTTACAATAACTGTGGGCACATAGTAGGCACTTAATAAATATTAGTTGAATAAATGAGCAAATAAAAGAACGAACAAACTATTTCATCACCCTTCCTCACACTGTCTGAGGCCTCAAGTAAGTCTTTTTAACAATGATTTGGGGATGTTGATTGCCCATTTGTCTGTGCACTGGAGTGGACCCCAAATGGCTTGAGGAAAATCCTGTTCCTGCATTGTGTGCTTTCTTATCTCATACCTATTTGTACATAGGTGATCTGTTCAGGCAGAACCCTGTGCATCAAGAACCCATCTAAAACTAATTATATTGCCACTTTGGGCAAATGCTGAGACAAATCACTCAAACCATAAAAAAGAAGAATTTTTTTTTTTTGCGGGGGGAGTGTGATTAGGCTCTATTACTGAGAGCTCTGCAGCTGGCCTGAGATAGGGAAAATAAGTCAAAGATAAGTTTCAATAATGGCATTCCAAGAAATGGTTTTCAATTTGCCAGTCCGGCAGGAGACACAGTGTCTTTGAACACATCCCCAGTGCCTTTCCATCAGGAGTACACATTGGACATACTTATTGCTTGCCTTTCTTCTTATTAATATCCACTTGGGGTTGAAATTCATTAGGATTCTAGTTGCCTCATCTTATGGATTTCAATTCTGAAGCAAAAGGGAAATACAATAAGATTCTTATTATGTACAGTTTTGAATATCACCGAGTAGCTTCCTTCCTGCTCTCTGGCTGCCCTGCTCTTTCTTTGGAAAGCAGAATTTTTAGTTCTCTGTGGATGCTGGAAGCTCTTGGAAATCAGAACAGGGGGCATCCACCTGCAGTCCCAGATGAATGAGGAGAAGGAAGTCCTTCTCTTTTCTCACCCCACATTTCTAACTCCTCTCAAAGTAAAGAGCATGTATGCCAGCACTTTTACTCCCTCTAACGGACTGAATTGGATTCTTCTTTAATTTTCTTTATTTTCTTACTTGACCAATGGCTAATAAGGTTGCTCAAGGGAGTGGGCTAGTTTTCCCTTTCCAGTCTATATATGGTAAGTTGACCAGAAAGAATCTGCTTTTGCTTAGGCCTCTACTTTCTCTGGTCTTTCTCTGTTCTAGGATCTTTGTATGTAATTGTGTGGATAAGTTCAGAGCAGAGGTGGAATTGGGGAAGCCATGCCATGATATCCAGCTCTGGTATACCAATAATAAAGTGGATACTCTAATTTGATGATGATTTTCCTCCTGTGCTGGCCTCCGTTGGTTAGAACTTGGAGAAGAAAGTGATTTGGCGATTTGGAATCTCAAATAGAGGACAGCAACCACAGGGCCCCAGCCTTAAGCCACAGTGGATTCAATCAGAAGTGGGCAACTTTTTTTTTTTGGGGGGGAGGCAGGAATCTATAGTATAGACTTATGATATGTGTGGAATTGCTTTAAAAATGAAGAGGGATAGCAAAAATTATGAGATACAGTGAAAACAGTGCTCAGAGGAAAATTTATAGCTGTAAATGCCAACATAAAAAAGAAGAAAGATCTCAAATCCATAACCTCATCATGTATTTTAAGAAACTAGAAAAAAGTACAGAAAACTGAATCCAAAGCTAGCAGAAATGAGGAAATAATGACTAGAGCAGAGATAAATGAAACAGAGAATAGAAAAACAAAACATCGGTGAAACCAAAAGCTGATTCTTTGAAAAGATCAACAAAACTGACAGTTTTAGCTAGATTGAAAAGAATAAAAAAGAAAAGAGAGAAAATTTAATTTAATAAAAATAAGAGGAGACACTGCCGATTATATGATAATACTATGAATAATTGTATGCCAACAAATTGGATAACCTATATGAAATGGACAGATTCCTAAAAACATACAAACTACCAAAACTGTCTCAAGAAGAAATAAAAAATCTAAATACACCTGTAACAAGTAAGGATATTGAATCAGTTATCAAAACGCTCCCCCAAAAATAAAGCTTAAGATTGTATGGTTCATTGGTGATTTCTTCCAATCATTCAAAGAAGAATTAACACCAATCCTCTTCAAATTATTCCAAAAATTAGAAGAGGAAGGAACACTTCTTAACTCATTCTATGAGGCCGGCATTACCTTGATACTGAAAGCAGATGAAGACACTAAAAGAAAAGAAAACTATATAGACCAATATGCCTCATGAATAAGGATGCAAAAATCCTCAAAAATACTAGTAAACTGAAATCAGGAGCATATTAAAAGGAAAATAAACCATTACCAAGTGGAATGTATCCCTGGAATGCAAGGATGATTCCACATATGAACATCTATTATTTAATACACTACATTAATAGAACAAAGGGAAAGACTACATCATGATTTCAATTGGTGCATAAAAAACATTTGACAAAATCTAACATCATTTCATGATAAAAACACTCAATAAAACAGGAAAATAATGGAACTTCCTCACTGTGATAAAGGTCACATATAAAAAGCCCACAGCTAACATCATTCACAATGCTGAAAGACTAAAAGCTTCTCCTCTAAGATCAGGAACAAGAAAAGTTGCCCATTTTCACCACTTCTATGCAACTAGTACTGGAAATTCTAGCCAGAGCAATTAGACAAGAAAAGTAATAAAAGACATTCAGATTGTAAAGGAATAAGTAAAACTATCTCTATTCACAGATGACATGATCTTAAATCTTGAAAACCCCAAAGAGTCCACAAAGAAACCTGTTGGAGCTAATAAACAAAAATGATATTGTAGGATATAAAATCAACATGCAGAAATAAGTTGTATTTTCATACACAAGCAATAAACAATCTGAAAAGGAAATTTATAAGACAATTCCATTTTCAATAGCATCAAAAAGAATAAAATACTTTGGAATAAGTTTAACCAAGGAGGCACACTACTTGTACCCTGAAACTACAAAACATTGCTGAAAGAAATTAAATAAGAGCTTAATAAATGGAAAGACATTTTGTGTTCATGGATTAGAAGACATTAATATTAAGATGAAAATACTACCAAAAGTGACCTATACAGTCAATGTAATACCATTGAATAAAAATTTCAGTTGCTTTTTTTTTCAGAAATGGAAGAAAAAAAAATACTAAAATTCATATGGAACTTCAAGAGTTCCAGAGTAGCCCACACAGTCTTAAAATGGAAGAACAAAGTTGGAGGACTCAAGTTTTCATTTTCAACACTCACTACAAACCTATGGTAATCAAAATGGTATGGGACTGGCATAAGGATAGACATATTGACAAATGGAATAGAATTTAGAAACCAGAAATAAACCTTCCATCTATGCTCAATTGATTAAAAGTTTTTTCTTTATTAGAGAATATTTAGGTTTACAGAGCATCATGCAGAAAGTATAGAGCTCCCATACTCCCTCCCCCCTCCACAGTTTTCCTTATTATTAGCACTTTTCATTACTTTGGTACCTTTGTTACCATTGATGAAACAATGCATATATTGATGTGCCTGATGGTGTCCTACAGGTCTCTTCGGCTCTGATCCCTTAAAAAAATTTATTTTTCCTTCTTCACATTCTGAATCATTTCAATTGTCTTGTGTTGCAGAACACCGATTCTTTAACCAGTTCCAATCTGCTGTTGTAACCCTCTAGGGAATTTTTTATTTCAGTTATCATGGTCTTCAGCTCCAGTATTTCTGTTTGGTTCCTTTTAAATATTTCTCTTTATTGAGTTTCTCATATTGTTTATTCATTGTTTTCTTGATATCCTTTAGTTATTTATTTGTGTTTTCCTTTATATCCTTGAGCATGTAGAGGATCATCTTTTCAAAATTCTTTGTCTTTTATGTCCAAAGTCTGCTCTTCTTCATTGACGGTTTCTGGATTTTTATCTTATTCCTTTGGATGGGTCATCATTTCCAGTTTCTTTGTTTTTATTGTAATCTTTTGTTGTGCTCTGTACACTTAAATATTTCAAATGCTAAGTCTGGGATTAAGTTCATGAGCTGTGTGTTCCTTAAGCTTGTATCCAGATAATGTTATGACAGAGATTTCCTTGGGTGCCAGAAGTTAACAAAAACAAACAAACCATTGCTAAAAGCACCTTTCATAGTCTTTGCAAGTTGGCTTTGCTTTGGCTGTTGGTTTCCTATCAAGGAGATCAGCCAAAGGTGGATATGAAGGGTAAGTTCCTCTCTATCTTATCTGAGTCTTCCCAGAGCCTACATCTTGTCCTGAGCTTAGGCTTGTCATGACCTTAGGAAGATCCCCGTTTACAGGAATTGGAATGTCTCCTCTACTTCCTATGAAATTGAGTTTTTCCCCCTCCCAGGTGCTCTGTTGTATGACTAATATAGGCAATCTTTTGCCTACATTATTATAATGCTTTAGCTATCAGCAAGCTGCTTCAGCTTGCAGGGTAGTTCTGGGAGACTTAGCCTGGTATGAGTGTCTTGGTTGTTCTTTCTTTCAGACTGCCACCCTATAGATTTGCACCAACATTTAGACACCATATTATGTGATCCCTCTGGAACAGGGCCAGTGATCCACAATAGAAGCACAAAGTCGCTCCACACTGTGCCAGGGAGCGGGTGGGGGTGAGGCCAGCCTGGGCACCGGGAGTTTCTTCTACCATTTTTAAAGCTGTGCTCTCACTTCCTCCCTCCCTCCCTCCCTCCCTTCCTCCCTCCCTTCCTTCCTTCCTTCTTCTGGAGGTACCAGGGATTGAACCCGGGACCTTGTACATCCAAAGTAGGCACTCAACCACTGAGCTCCACCTGCTTCCCAAAACTGTGTTTTCTTGACTTGACAGTCATCCAGCTACTGCAACACTCTGTTTTCTGGAGTTTTAAGGTGGATCTGATGGTTTTTGCTAGTTGCTCAAAGCTTCTGTGGGGAAAAGTACCCCGGAGCATCTTATGTTGTCATCTTGGTTGACTGGAAGTCCATCAATTTTTTACAAGGGCACCAAGACCATTCAATGGGGGGAAAAGCAGTCTTTTCAACAAATGGTGCTGGGGATACTGGATATCCATATACAAAAGAATGAATTTGGACCCTTACCTTACATTATATACAAAAATTAACTCAAAATGGATAAAAAAGCTAAATTTAAGAGGTAAAGGTATAAAACTCTTATAACATAGGGACAAATCTATATGACCTTGGATTTTGCAATGGTTTCTTAAATATGACACCAAAATCATAGGCAATAAACAAAAATATAGATAATTGGATTTCATTAAAATGAGAAAATGCTTTTGCATTAAAGGACACTATCAAGAGAGTGAAAAGAGAACCCACAGACTGGGAAAAATTTTGCCAATCATAAAAGTGTTTAATATCCAGAATATATAATTGAATCTATAACTCATCAACAAAAAGACAAACAACCCACTTTAAAAAAATGGACAAATCACTTGAATAGACACTTCTCCAAAGAAATATACAATGGCCAATAAACAAATGAAATGTTGCTCAAAGTCATGTCATTAGGGAATTAGGGTAAAGCAAATGAAAACCAGAATGAGCTACCACTAACAACTACTAAGCTGGCAATAATAATAATAATTTTTAAAAAAAGGAAAATAACAAGTGTTAGCCAGACTGCAAAATAATCAGAACCCTCATACATTATTGATGGGAATGTTAAATGGTGCAGTCACTGTGGAAAACAGTTTGGTGGTTCCTCAAAATTTAAACGTAGAACCACCATATGACCCATCAATTCCATTTCTAGTTATGTACTCCAAATAATTGAAAACAGTGGCTAAAACAGATACTTGTATGCCAGTGTTCACAGCAATATTATTCACAATAGCCAAAAGTTGGAAGCAACCCAAGTGTCCATGAATGGATAAACAAAATGAAATATCATTCAGCCATAAAAAGGATCGAAGTTTACGTGGATAAACTCTGAAGGGATCATGCCAAGAAAAAGAAGCCAGACACAAAAGGCCGAATATTATATGCTTCCTCTTTTATGAAATATTTAAAGTAGGCAAATTCATAGAGACAGAAAGTAGGTTAGAGGTTACCATAGGCTGGGGGTCCCTGAAATAAATAGTGCTGATGCTTGTACAACATTTGGGTCTCTTGTTGATGCTGACGTATGACATGGTGAATAATCAGCTCACATGCATGTGCAACCTGCAAGAGTGCTGGAGATACTCATACCCAAATGAAGCAAATCTTTTCCAGTGGGAGAAAGAAGCTAGTGGATAGACTCTATGCCCTGCCTCTCCATGGACAGAAAACCTCAAGACACAGTTTATGTAGCTTTTCAGATGATTGTACTACAAGACCAAGCAATTAGCTGCACTTAGTGGCCAGCTTGATAACACATCTTCTTTTAGCTCTCTCATTTCATCCCTGTTTCACTTCTCTTGTCCCTCACTCATGTTCCAAGTATTTGAACTCCCAAATACAATAGTATAGCGTAAGCCTTTGCCTCAGGCTCTGTTTTCTGGTGAGTCCAGGGTAAGTCATTCTCTGAAGAACATGAAATATCCCCCTTGATTTTCCCTTGATTGTGTGGGATGCCTGGCCTTGTAGTTGCCAGAAATGAGATTAATAAGCATGGCTTTATTATCTTAAAGGAAGAAGAGATTTAAATAGTTTGGCCAGAAATGATATGGTATGATACATGCAGTAGAGTTCAAGGAGATGTTCTGCTTGGCTAGGTTCTTTTCCAACCACTGGTGTGAGGCTGCTTATGTTTCTGGAGCTCTGTCCCAGATTGTGGCTGGAGAACGGATCAGTGATTAGGATCTATTGATTGGGAAACATGGGATGCTCATCTGTGTAACTCAAAGAAAGGTTTCTATTCTTTATTTTATTTTTTTAAACTATTCTGCTGAATTGGAACCTTAATTAATAAGGTGGTACCTTAGCCTTTTTATTGCCAGGTAGTGAAATCCTCTATGGGTGACTTTAGCCAGCATCAAGATTATAAACAAAAAATGCTGACATTAGAAATCATAGTAATTTAGTGCAAATATGAAATTAATGTTGGAGAATGTAAGGACAAATAATATGTAATTTGTGTCAGAGTCTGACTAGTTGTCATGAAACTATTTTCCTTTTCCTCTGGATCACACAGCTGCAAACCAGGGGCTCCGATGAAAGTCCAATGAAGGTCCTTGATGAGCTTCCAGGAAAAGTTGGCTGTCCAAAGACTAGATGGGAAATTCTCTCTGAATGCCGCAATCACTTCCCCTTTTAAGGCATTCAACTGATTGGATAAACGTCACTCATTGCTGACGGCAATTTCTCTGGTTGATCATAGATGTAATCAGCCATCTATGCAGTAAACTAACTGATGACTAAAGCCCGTAAATGTTCTTGTATTACAATTAGCTCAGTGCTTACTTGACCAAAAAACTGGGCACAGTTACCTGGCCGAGTTGACACATTAGCCTAACCATCATAAATGGTGACTGCTGCCTGTCTTCCATCCTTCCCTTTTATGAATAGGAGTGTTTATTGTGGTCATCTTATTCCTGCTTCACCATTATGTATTGGATGTATTTGGGGATAGTTAACTTGCCTTTTTATTCAAAGATATTTGGTGGTGAAGGGCCATGATAGAGAAGACTGTGCATTCCTTGGAAATCTTGGGATTTAAATTGAATGCAATGGTTGGGTGAGACTTTTGGTGGTTCCTCTTGTGGAGGGCACAAATGTATTCTGTGAGTAGAAAGAAAGATATAATATATACCAGGTCAACAGAAGGATGAATTGTGCAAAAATTGCTAGCTTAATACTAGGCCAAGCTCCTTCTCTTCCCATATTTATAGAGACTCCCATTCTCAGCCTTTCTTGCAATTAGATATTGTCCTTTGCCTAGGTCCTAGCCCATGAAATATGAGCAGAAATGGTATGCACAGCTGTGAGGCCTTGCCACTAAAAAACTCTTGCCTGCCTTTCCCTTTCTAACTTCTCCTCCCCCCACTTCTCACATGGAAATTGATACTCGGTAAGCTATGGAAGTTTCATATTGAAAATGGTAGAGCCTCCATCAGCCTGGGTCCCTGAATGGCTGCATGGAGCAGGGTTCTCCTCTGCCTGTTCAGAACATATATTTTGGCTTATGCTTGATCAATAAATAAACCTCTTTTATGTTAGGACTCTAAGATTTCAGGGTTAATATGATAAAGCAGCTGGTGTTATCTTTAATAATAAAGGAGAATGAGCTAGACTCTTTCTGACTG
>JAQZBX010091644.1:0-12375 GCA_029593785.1 Cabassous unicinctus
TTTTATCCTGGGACTGAGCTCCTCCTGAGGTCCAGTCCCATGAAATCTGAAGAGTAGTTTGGGAGAGAAAGCAGATGGATGTCAGATCCTCTCCTGAAGGGAAAAATGGGCTTCCTCTGACATTTGGTGCCCCCTAAGCTCTAGACTTGGCTCATAAGTGAAGCATGAAGGAGTGGGGGCTGTAAAGGAGAAAGGGCTACAGTGTAGCAGTATCCCTTGGAGGGTGCAGTGGGTTTGTCTTTCATAAAGCTATGTTTACAGAAGAGGCAAACTGTTCTTATTCAGATTGTGTGTTTATGGGGACACTGGACATAATGATAGGCATGAAAGCCTTCTACAAGCCATCCCCAGGTTGTGAAGATTTAAGAGTCTAAAAATGCTCCTTTGACCAGCATCTTGGCTGAAGGAAAATATGTTTCACCTCAGAAATATTGGAGCATCTGGCAGGTTGGGAGTGGGGCTTTTGCAAATTTTAGTCAATCCCATATCCCCTTGTGAAATATAAGGGCAGCTCCCAGAAACTACCAGGGTATGCAGGCCTTGATTTTCCTCAACTAAGCTTCTAGCAGGATTAATTGGTGGTTGGGACGTGGGATGCCTTGATCTAAGGAATAGATTGTAGAGAAGGGGGATTCTTCCAGGTGCAGATTGAGATGACTGGGATGTGAAATATCCAACAGACACTCTTTCTCCTCCTCTCCTACACAGGCTTTCATACTAGCATCTCATGGACACTGGCTTATACCAGTGGATTAGGTATTGGGGTGTCCTTCCCAAATCCATCATTCTGACCAAGGGACATGCATAGAGGCTGGACAGAGAACAAGACCTTCTTGAGTATTTGGCAAAGCATTAAAATTGGGCCAAGGGAATGGCAGGGATTGGGGGAAGTAGTTCTGTGCTCTTGTCACCATATCAGGCTCTTGGCCTAGCACCAATACCTGGAGTAGAAATAGAGGCAGCCAGACTGCCAAAGGAGAGATGAGATGAGGAGGTGAGAGATGGGTTGGAAGATGGAGGACCGTCCTAGCTGCACAATGGTCATGGACCTGTACAGTCAACCTTGGTTTCTCTTTTCATTTTTCCACATGTTCCTCACTGTGTCACTCACTTTCTAATTTTCCTCTGTTCCTCTCTAGCCTCAAGTTGACTTTACTGTGTGCAATTTTTAAAAACTAGCCAACAACTGTAGATGGAAACATAAGTAAATAAGGATGCTTGCAGAGTGAGGATGGCAGACTGTGGTGGTGACCTAGGGTTGGAAATAGGGGTCAAGATCACATGAGAATTTGGCTGAGGAAGCTCTCATCAGTTATTGCAGTTCTATCCTGCAATGAGCAAAGCTAAAACATCAAAATAAAGTTCTCAGAGGAGACATCCTCTGGTCTTTCCATCTCCCCAAATACACCAGAGTAAGGGGTTGTACAGTCCCTGAGGAACAAATAAAAGAAGAGATACTAAACTGAAGGAAAATCAAAGGTCAAAGCTCTGATTACTGAACAATATAATTTTAAATTTGGCAAAGTGATGCATAGAGCCAGAAAAACTTAATTTTTCGAACCTCCTCAGATGGGATTTTCATCAGATTCCAAGAACTGTCAGGGAATCCAGAAATTGACTTGTTGCAAGTAGGAAAACCATACCCCCCTCAATAGACTGAAGCAACTGGGATGACATATTGATTACTGCTCAATATTTTGCCTTCAGCTCAATGCAAGACACTTACTATGCTCTCAACAAATTCCTGTGGAATGAAAGACATTTTGGATAAGTAAAAGGACTATGAAATGGAAATGGGACAGACAACAGCCAAAAAGTGACATTTGATCCAGCAAAGAGTCTGCAGGAAGTCTAGTTGCTGGCTGACCCCATGTCAACCAGAGCTTGTGAAAGATAGGATGGTAGGCAGACTTATAAAAGGACCCCCAAATATCCCAGCTGCCTGGGATTACCCTGGTGTAATCCCTTCCCCTTGACTGAGGGCTGGACCTAGTGAATAGCTTCTATTGTATAGAATGCAGCAAAAGTAATGCTTAATAACTTCCTAGGTTGGGTTACGAAAGACTGAATTCCAACGTGCTAGCAGACTCTCTTGCCTTCTTAATTTGTAAGAGTTGATGAAGGGAACATCCATTTGGAAGGGCCCAGTTGGCAAGGAAATGAGAACACCAGCCAACAGCCATAGACCAAGTTCCTTTATCCAACATTTCCTTTAAGAGAAACTAAATGCTACCAAAAACCAGATGAAACAGCTTGCAATTAGATCCTCCTCAAGCCAAGCCTTCAGATGAGACCACATTTCCTTTGACATATCTCTCTTCTAACATACTGAACTTATCTTTGTGTTTTTACTTTACACATGCTAACACAGTGTGTAATTAAACAGTTGTTTGGATGTTTAGATATTAAAGTCAGGAAGGGAAGGACATGTATTTTTTCTCACAACTGCATATCCAACCACCAGTAAAATGCCTGTCAGTGCTCAATAGCATCTGAGAAACAATTTTTAAACATCATAACATTTGAATATAAAAACATATTTACATATATTTGCAAAGACAAAGGAACATATAAGAGAACAATAATATTGAGGTTCATTACCAAAAATGTTTGCTACTAAAATTCAACAACACACATTTTTTAAAAATGTCATTAGACTGTTAAAATAGAATAGAAGAAATATTCCCTTTGGAAACAAATGTCTCTACCCCAAATTTAAATATATTGCTTGATTTTTTTTACAATATTTATAAATATTTATTGCAAGTATTTTCTTTTTATTTCTCTAAGATGTCCTAAGACCTTTAAATATTAAATTAAAAAAATAGTTGAAACACTATTTCAAGTCAGTATATACTGTATGTAACCAAATCAATAATGAAACTGAATAATTCATTCTTTTGAATGTCTAATATATGAGACTTATAGGATTTTATAGTCTTTATAACATTGGATAATTCTGAATTGAAGAAATCTGTGTTCTATGTTATTTTTATTCCTTGATAGTAAAGCATATGCACACCAGATGCATGAAAAATAGCTTTCCATTAAATATGCATTGGCAGCATAACTATTTATACTTACATGGAGCAACACTGATGCTCCCAACCTGAGAGAATGTTGGTAGTTTTACAAGGCTTTAGCGGGACTGATTCTCTTTCTGGAAGTTTTCTACAGTATTGCCCCCTCAACCAGAATCCACAAAACAATGAGACCTCTGGGGAAAGGAATAAAGTTTGCTTTTGGAGATTTTAGAGAAATTACAGAATGAAAAGATATAACCTATTTTCAGTAACTGTATACACATGTTTTACCTAATTAGAGGGAATTTTCTTCTTTCATCATACTTTGATTAGATTTTTCTTCATTGGCATTCAAGGTAAACAGGGTGCACCCTTTTTTATGCATGGCTGATGAAGTGATTAACAGCATAAAGAGGCACTATCAATAGTGACTTTTCTAGAGCAAGAAAGAAGCTTTGACAACCAAAGTGTCCATGAGCCAATGAATGGATAAATAAAAGGTTGTATATACTGTGGTATGTATATACAATGGAATATTATTCAGCTGTAAAAAGGAATGAAATCCTGATACATGTGACAACATGGATGAACCTTGAAGACATCACTTGTTGAGTGAAATAAGACAGGCCCAAAGGGCAAGTACTTTTGATTGGAAACAATTAGAATAAGCAAACTCATAGTGTCACAATCTGGAATATTGGTTGCCAGAGGTGGAGTGGGGATAGGGAATGGGAAGTTAAGACTTAAAATGTATATGGTTCCTATTTGGAATGATGAAAATATTTTGGTAACCATGGACATTTATTAATAGTACAATTATAAACATGTGCTTTCATAAATTGTAACAAATATTCCACACCAATGCAAGTTGTTGGTGGGTGGTATATGGAAACCTTGTATTTTATGTTTGATTGTTCTGTAAATGCACAACTTCTCTAGTAAAATAAAGAAAGAAGCTCTGAGCTCTGGAATGTGGTGATAGCATCCTCAATAATGACCAAGTGTCTCTGGATTTTCCATCCCTTTGAGTTCAGGTCAATACTGTTGAGAAATTTCCCCAGGAGAGATGGACATCTTTTATTTTGTAAATGAATTTTAATCTGAAGAAAATTGTGTGATCTCACTGCAGACATTCAGGGGCAGGCTAATAACAGATTTGGTTATTGAGAAGGAATTCTTCAGAAATTAATTCATATGAAATGGTCAGAGGTGAATCACTGTTATTTTAAGATTCTGGGGTATATTTTTCTTCAATTAGTTCCATGAGGAAGATGGGAGTCAATGAAATCAATGAATAAATAAACATAAAATGGGAAGCGGGTGTGGCTCAATGGATAGAGCTCCCGTTTACCATATGGGAGGCCCTGGGTTCGCTTCCCGGGGCCTCCTTGTGAGAGCAGGCCGGCCCGCGCGGTGCGGTGGGCTGATGCAGCGGGACCTCACAGCAAGGGGGAGATAAGCAGACACGGAAGAAACACACAGCGAATGGACACAGTAAAACACAAGCAGCAAGGGGGGGATAAATAAATAAATAAATAAATAAATAAATAAATAAATAAATAAATAAATCTTTAAAAATAAATAAATAAATAAATAAACATGAAATGACAAAATACAAGTGTTGCCTGAAGATGAAGTAGTGTTTTGTTCAAGAGAACTTGGCCACAGAAGGGAAAGGCTAACATAGGTGGGAGTTCAGAAAAAGGAGGAATTCAGAGCAAATATTTAAGCTGACACAGAAGGAAAATGAATGACATGTGGGCATATGTGTGTGTGAGATTGGGAGGTGATGAGGATGACAATAGTGCTCACTGTAGAGAAAAAAATAATGCTCCATTGGGTTTCTGTGCTGCTGAAAGGGGGTTTCAAGAATTAATTCCTAGATGTCTAAGGAGCCATTAATTAAGACTTGGAAATTGGAGGAGTTATGACTTTCATTGTTTGGAGGAAGGTAATGCCTTCAATCTGAGATATATTTCAGCTTAGGTGCCAGTAACTCTTGGGGAAATATAAATAAAAACAAAATCATCTCCCAACCCAAGAAACCTCTCCACAAAGGTAGAAGAGAAAGAAAAACAATTTTATCATTGAATGAACATTAAAGCAAAATGTTATGCATCACAGGCAATCTGCAAAGAGATGCAAAGAAAGAAAGAATCTAAAGCTTTTTAATGTGACTAAGCAGATATAACTCATTTCATACACATTCTCAAGTTAAATTTCATATCTTCATGACCAGAAGTAGGTTTACATCTGGAGCCAGGAACACACCCCCTAAAGCCCCACCTCTCTTTTCAGAAAATTAGGAAAAATTTTCTTTGATATCTTTTCAAATAAATGTCTTCCTTTCTTCCTTACCTTGTGTGGTAAAATTTGCAAGAGGCTCATTTAAACTTGTGCACACATTTCAAATATATGCACTTCAGAAGGACAAGTAAAGTGGTATTACTTGCAACTATGGGTTTTCTAAATTAAATTCTCAGAGAGATGGGAGGGAGAAGGTTGTCTCTTCCATTATGTTCAACAGGGACTTTCTCCTTTTTTAATTTGTATTTCCCCTTACATAACACACAGGCATACAAAGGTAAAAGCTCAAAACTGAGATCCAAATGATAGTATGGTCATTTGTCATTGTAGGAACAGAAATGAAGGAGATGTCATCAAAGAAATGGGTCAAATAATAGTACAGTGTATGAAATGAGAGAAGAGAGGCTAGAATTGATTATTGAGATGTTTAAATAATATTATTTGAAGACTGTTTTAGTTTCTTTGGCTGTTCAAGCAAATACCATGCAAAGGGTTGGCTTAAATTTTTTAGCTCATGGTTTTGAGACTAAGAGAAAATCCAGATCAAGGCATCATCAAGGGAATTCTTTCTCCTAGAAGGCTGGCATTCTGGGCCTGGCTTCTAGTGATCCTTGGCCCTTAGCTTGTCATATGGCAAGGCACAGTGCAGTCTCAAGGTCTCTTCCTTCTCTTCCAGTTCTGTTGATGTTCAGCTTCTGACTGCTCCTTCTGTGGTTTCTTTCTGCCTGATTTTCATTCTCTTACAAAGGATTCCTGTGATAGGGTTAAGACCCATCCTGATTGAGGTGGGCCAAACCTTAACTGAAGTACTCTCATCAAAAGATTCTCATGGGAAGCAGATGTGGCTTAGGTGGTTGAGCACATAGGAGGTCCCAGGTTTGGTCCTGATGCCTCCTGAAAACAAAAACTACCCAAACAACAAGCAAAACAATCAAATGAAAAAACCAACTCAGGGGAGCCAATATGGCTCAGTGGTTGAGCACCAGCTTCCCACATATGAGGTCCAGGGCTCAATCCCTGACCCCAGTACCTAAAAAAAAAAAAAAAAAATTCTCCTATCCTGGCAGGATAGAGGATTGTACCCAGTCCATTAACCAAGGAATCATGAAAATCTGTTGTTACTAAGAGGACAGAAATTTAAATAATAGACAGAGAGACAAGCTTTGGTAAAGGCAGAAACTGGCCCCTTAGGATTAAGGAATGTTTCCAATGTGAATGGAGTGAGAGGGCTCACAGGAGATGGGTCCTTCATATATCTATAAAGTTGTAAACTGTGATCTTCTGTCAAGATTGCCTTGAGAATTAATGATCATAGTAACAATCTAATGTCTAAGTGAAATGTTCTAAGCATTTTTGTATTAATATTCTTACAAACTCTGAGGATTACTCTGTTACCATCAATCCAAATTTCTGAAGGGTAAATGGAGGGACAGAGAGGATAAGTGAATTGCCCTAAGTGGTTCATCTAAGAAGAGACAGAGCTAGTGCTGAAATCCTGGCAATGCAGCTGTAATTAGAGTTGTATAACATTATGCCAGGAAGAGCTTTCCCATCTTTTCCCTTCCTACTGGGTCAGGAGGACCCTTGAGAGAAACCTCTAGCATGACTTAGGTGGTCATGCTAGACTCATTTACACTTGGATGCTGAGAATTTCAAATCCCTTCTTTGCATCAATAGAAGTGATCTTTTTTATTTTCATCTTAAAATGGTAAATACTCCTGTTATAAACATTATTCACTACCTTTTATTTCAAAATACATACACATATATATTTATACACATATAGTTATAAAAATATATACACATATATTTATTCACTCATATATTGATTGATATATATACACAGTCCACAAATATATAAACACATATATACATATAATATATATTAATTTTTTAAACTTCCCAAATAGTTCTTCAGTGCCAGCTCTGTCCAATGCTCTGTAAAATCAACTATGAAGTGTAATTATCAAGAACAATCATGAGACTTCATATCATGAGGAAGAGCACAGAGCAGGTCTCTGAGTTATTGTGCACAATGCCTTACCTCATGTTTAGCCACCCCTTATTGGCTCAACTCTGAAAGTGGTGGTGGTGTTTTCAAAGTGCATTCATATTGTACATTCAGTATATCCTGTACATTATGATACATGCAGGTGCTCTTGATTTGGAAAACACAAAAATCTTTGGAATAATCTGTTCTAAAAAACTATGACATTCATATACATAAAATCATAGCTGGCATCCTATCTTCCCTTCCCTCTGACTTGGGGACCTGCAGGACCCTAGTTTCATGGCCCCCTCCTTGGCTTCTTTCTAGGGCCTTGCAGGGTCCCAGGTTCAAGATCATGGGGTCTCCACATCTTCCTCACCATTCAATTCCCCTTCCACTTCAGCCTTCCCAGCATTTTTCTCAAAATCAGAGTATAAAGATCCATAAGTAGAATTCTATGGGAGGGCTTTCCCACAATATATCAGTTTAACAGCAGTAGGGGATCTGAGAACACTCAACAGTCAGGGATATCCAGTCCCTCATTCTTCCTACTGTAGAAAACACCACCAAACAATTTGAGAATCACTAGATGGAGACAATTTACTTTATGTTTTCCTTGGGAGTGGCCAACTCAAAGGTATGCTAAATCCCAGAATCCTCAGGTTTAGGGAATCAACTATGAACTAAAGTACACTTACTGGTATTCTACTATAGATTTATTATGATTCTAGCAATGGAAGGACTTGTATCATTGATGTGGAGGCATTGGTCACTGGAGGTTCTGAGGGGAGGGAGAGGGAAAAACAGGTGTAATATGGGGGCATTTTCAGGACTTGGGAATTGTCCTAAATGACATTTCAATGACAGATACAGACCATTATATGTCTTGCCATAACCTACAAAATTGTGTGGGAGAGAGTGTAAACTACAATGTAAACTATAATTCATGCTTAGTGGCAATGCTCCAAAATGTGTTCATCAATTGCAATGAATGTACCACACTAATGAAGGAGGTTGTTAATGTGGGAAAATGTGGGATGGGTAGGCAGCAGGGCACATGTGAATACCCTATGTTTTTTATTTAACATTTATGTAATCTAAGTATCTTTTTTAAAAAATTAAAAATATACTAAAAAAGGGGGTGCTAAACAAATCATCTTGCTATCCTAGAGTTCACAATTAAAAGGCAGATGTGGAGAGATAAGGACCAAACTCAGTAGAATATGTTTTTGGGCCCTGGGTTGTGGCCCCAACATGCTCCTGCTGCAATACTGCTATATGCAAGGCTTTTCTAATTAGTTTTCAATTTAAATTAGTCATTCCCACTCTCCCAGATGCTTCCCAAAGGAAGCCTAATTTCATACAACTATAGCAGTAACATAGAGAAATGATTTCATTTGCCTTGTCACTACTACAAAGAGGAATATGGAAAACCATGGTTGAACCACACAAATCACAACTCTGAAGAATTGTGGCAAAATAAATCAAGCGAAGGCTCTGATATTACAAATTGTTACTTTGAGACACAAGGTAATTCAGAACAGTCCATAAAAGAGTTTAAATGGAGCACAGGTATTATTCTGAGCTCTTTACACGGATCCCAGAGGAACCTCAAAGTAGCCCTCTGAATTTTCCTCTTCTTTATACATAGGTGGTGACAGAGATGCAGAGAAAGCTTAAGACACATTCAGAAATGGTGACAGGTGGAGACCAATACTTAGGCAGCTCAGGTCCTAAGACATATGATCACACCTTGTAGGGTGTGGACATTAGATATGCCATTGAGCTCAGGATGAACCAGATACTATGATATAAATTCTTTCAGGAAAATAATTTTCTTTTCTCAGTGTAAACTAGTCTTTGCAATTCTAATTAGCTTGTTAATTTTTCAGTCCCTGAGTAGAGTGTTAACATGAACTAGTTGCAACAAAAATGAGAAAGTAATGAGAATTTAAAACAAAAGAGATTTCTTTACTTACATCGTGTAACACCCCACCCTAAACCAACACACACACACATACAGTGAACACCTGGTAGGGATTCCTGGGGGCAGGTTCCAAGAAGCAGGCTTGGAGGAGGGGACTCAACCACCCCCTGTGCTTAAGCAGTTCCCCTCTGAGCTTCTGTGACCCCTGCAGCTCTGTGCAACCTGGGCTGGGAGCAGTGCATTGGACCCACCATCCTTCCAGCTGGAAGTGTGCTCCTAGACGGGGTAACTTCCTTGGGCCCCAAAAAATGCACCAACAAGCTGTGGCTGTCTTCTGATTAGACAGGACAGAAGTTTGGTGCAAAGAAGGTGGGGAGGACAGTGGCTCAGCAGGGTTCCTGGGGGTAGTCACGTAGGAGGTCATGGACACACTTTGTGCTGCACTTGGAGCTGTGTCCTGGGATTGTCCATATGCATGGGGGTGGCAGTCAAAGCCTGGGTCCAGGCCTGGTGTGGACAGGGGAGTCTGGGCATAGGGTGGAGACTCACCTACTTCTGCTCATTCTGCAGGTTCTTCTTTCTCAACCTTCAGTGTTGTCTGTGCTGAGGAGTCCCCTGCACCCAGGCTCAGTCTCCTGGAACTGAATATCCGGAACACAATCTCAGTGATTCGGCCAGAGGGTGGGGAGGGGGCACATCTTCACTACCAGGCAAACCTGAAGAATCCTCCTTTGTGAACTTCTGGCCAGGAGAGGCTGCCAAACCACCTTTTCTGACTGAACCATGCCAAAAAACTCGAAATTCTTCCCCAGGGATCCCAGGCCTGGTCCAGAGGGAGGAGAAAGTCTTCATTCCTCTGGTACCCATGAGAGCAGTTCTGGCTCTGGGATTCTTCCAGCACATCCACATGAGTAATCAGCTTCCTCTTCATGCCTGTGGCTGAGGAGGGAACTTTGTCTCCAAGGTGTTTTTCTTAAAACTTCATTCTTTGCACTATTGCCAGAAACTGGTTTATTCTCTATTTTCCCAAGTTATATTTTAGCAAGATGTATTTTACTAAATATCCATTCATTGAGGGCTTTGTCAGCTCAAAACCTGGCATGCTGTAGAACTTTTTACAGATTCAGAACTCTTGCTGGAGAAAAATCTTGATAGAGAGAAGGGAAAAGCAACTACAATACTGAAAGAAATATGCAAAATATTGCAACCTTCCAGTGGAGAAGTTGGACAGAGCCATATCAGAATCAGAGGTGAAAGGGAAAATGGTGCCCCTATGTATATGCTTTTACTAAATTTTTCATGGTTAATTTTCCCTACACAGATGAAAATTTTTTTCATCATTTACATAGATTAAAAAAAGAGGTGAAAAAAATATAAGTACAGGTAACACAACTCACAACATTAATTTTAAATATTTAAACATTACTAAAAATCCAAAATTTATAATAATTTTACTTTTCTGGCTTTAATAAAAGCAAACTCCTAGTGAAAATTTTGAAATGCACTTTTTAATTTATCTTGTTTTCAAACGAGAGAATTGTCACATTGTACAATTTCTTCTTACCCAGTGGTGATCTTATTTTTCAGGTCAACTTACTGAAATGTCTTTTGTATTCTTGTGACTGGTATTTTTAAAAATATATAGATAGATAGTTCAATAGAGGTGACACTTGCACAACGTGAGAACATACTAAATGTTGCTGAAGTGTACACTTTAAATTGGTTTATATTATTTTAAGTTAATTTTACCTTAATGAGATATGTATATGACTTCCAAATTTGGACAAACTTGTAATAAGTAAAATTTGTGCATTAAGAGCAATCAGTTTTTGAAGATGGAAACATAATGGTGATTTTTGAAACTTACATTTGACATTTCTCCAGGATTTAAATTATCAACTTAAGAGCCCTGTCAGAGGCTGTTTTTCTTAATTCAGATGTATTCATTGAAAGTAAATTTATCCTGTTGAAAATTCAAAATCTGAAAATTTGTATGTCTCTGTGGAAAGTTGAAGTTAGAATGTCTATAATCTCATTTTTTATATGCCTCTTTTCTGTAGCAATAATTATATTCATCAGGTGATGAACCATTTTCAAATACTTTACTTTTCTCTTTCTCTATTTACAAATTTGAAAATATATTCATATGCCTCATTAAAGTTTACATTAACCAAATACACTGCAAAGGAATAGGCCTTCTAATACCCATCCACTCTTATTTATTGTCAGGAATTTTGGTGAGCTTTACAACTATTTTCTCTTGAGTCTGTATATTACCTCACATTAATAAATTGCATCAATATTTGTAATCTATTTGTATGAAGAGATTTTTTATTTCAGCATAGTATATTTCTTCATCTTATACCATATATACATTAGGCATATTTGACATTATATGTACATTCAATAAGTGTTAATTTGTGCATGAAGTGTCCTGATTACATTTGCCCCTCTACTGCATGGCACATAAAGGTAAATACCTGCATTTTATATCCCCCAGACCTTCTCTGCCTTGCAAATCTCCCCATGATCAAGTCATTACCTCATGGCCCCAATGACATTAAGAATCCCAAAAGACTCTCCCAAAAGATTCTGGAGTAGCATGCCCCAGGCTTAGCAGTGGGAGTTCTATATTATAATACATGTCCTTCTCCATGGATTTCAACCTGGGCAAAGGGCAATCAATCTTCAGAACAAGCAGCAGAGGAAGGAGTTCCTGTGGAAAACTAATACAAATATCTCATTTTTTTCCCTAAACATCCCAAACCATTCAGGCATTTAAAACATAGTGCTATTAATATAATATTCACACATCTCCTAATAACAGCCAGACTCTTAAAAGGTTAAGTTGACAACTTTGGTTGAACTGCATTTGTGTAGATTTGGCCTCTGAATACTTTCGTGTCATGGTACCAATATGAATTTTTTTTAAAGTGATTATTTTGTAATAATATCAAATGCATTAAAAAATGCAAACTAGTAAAATCTCTTCACTAAGGTTTCCCAGTTGTTATAATTTTACCATATCTGTCTACTAAACAAACAATTCACAAAAATTACTCCAGTGTATTTATCTCCAAATGAAGGCCACTTTCCTAGAAAACCCCAAATCAGGAAGTCAACTTTGC
>JAQZBX010091645.1:0-12364 GCA_029593785.1 Cabassous unicinctus
AAAAAAAAAAAAAAAAAAAAAAAAACAGGAAAAACAGCCTTCCCTCTTAAGCCCCTAAGGAGCTTCTCAGGCTGTGGGTACTCATCCATCAATCACCCTTCAGTGTGCCCTCCACAGGTGATTTACCTGGTTTTAGTGAATAAAATTAAGAAAAAAAAAGAGGAACCAAAAAAAAATTTAAAAATAAAAATAACCAATCTAAAAAACTTAAAAAAGAAAAAAATCTGTCTATATGTTCCCTGTCATAAAGTACCAGCTGAGTACCTGATAACCCAGGGGATCACTCTCTGGAAAGACCTAGGAATCAACCAGGGACCTTGTTTATGCAAGGTAGGAATTCCTCCACTGAGCTACACTGGCTCCACAGCTAAGGAGGGCTTCAGAAAGCTTATCTGGCTCTTCCCACCCCCTTTCCCTCAGGTGGCTTAAGCTTCTAACAGTTTGCCAAGCTCTTCTGTTTAGGTGCCTGTCTCTGCCCCCTCTCTACCTTAGTTTGTATCTCTCCCAGGTCGACTGTGTCTGATAGCCTGCCTGATCAGATCTTCCCTTCCTTTTCCCTGCAGACACCTCAGGGCTGTTCGGGGACACTCCAATATTCAAAGGAGCTCATCTGGCAAAACTCACTGAAAAGAAACCACTCTCCACCCTCCACCAGATCCCTTTTCCTCCCAGGAAATGCTCCATCCCTCTCCATTGGTTGCAGTGAGTCAGGGGTTTTACCAAGGCTCTTTGCCTTGAAGGTGGGATATTTGTGCCATTTCCAGCCACAGGGATGAATAACTTATGGATTTCCTTTGGCTTCTTTGACTGCCTGGTTCCCTCCTAGATAATGCATAGCACTTTCCCCTTCTATGTATCCCCAAAACAGCTCTCTTGGATAGGATTTTGCCCTTTCTGCATTATTTTTTGTGAGGGAGTTGGACTCTGCCTACCTACTTCTATGCATTTATTTTTATTTTTTTCCCAACCAAGAGGTTTTAACCTCCTAAGAAGGAAAGAAAAAAGAAAATATTTCTTACATATTATTAATTTTATTTTACTCATATGTAATCTCCCTAGGTTTATCTGATGCTAATAAGTTAACAATTAGTGTGTTAATTTTTTAGAGGATAAAATTGTAAGTTTTAAATTAATGAAACTATTGTGTACCTCTTTTAAAAATATTTTGTCTGAAGTGAAATGATTAGTTTTTCACAGAACACAATGAGGGATATAAGACAATACTTAAATGGATATGGAAAGAAAAGAAGGTTTGTGAAAGCATCTTTAAGGGACTGTGTTTTTTCTAACATAAGATGGCTGGTTTTCATAAAATAAGAGTGGAAATATATAATACAAAGCTTGAATGGATATAGAAAGTTGCAGAAGGATTAGTAGAAGCAAATTTCACTTGATGCTTATGGTAATTTAATAGTCTTTTTTCTGGTACTCTGCCAAAGTAAAATGCCAGTAATATGTTGATTTTTATAATGGTGATTTATTTAGGGTAAAAGTTTACAGTTCTAAGGCCATGAAATATCCAAATTGAAGCATCAGCAATGATGCTTTCTCAACACAGTCAGCTACTATTGCTGCAGGTGTTGCTGCCATGTGGTGAAGCAAAATGGCCACCAATCTCTACTAATGTCTCTGCCTTTCTGCAGCTATAGCCAAATCTGGACTAGGGCTTATCTCTTACCAGGCCTTCTCTCTCTCACTCGCTTGCTGTCTCTCTCTTTCTCTCTGTCTCTCTGGGCCTCAGATCCTTGAGCCTCTTGTGGGCTTCCTTCTTTACAGCTCAGCTGTGGGCCAAAGCTCTCTCACATGGCAGCATTAAACATGGGGGCTCACTTTTCTTGATCCTGTCTGCCTGTATGTCCATTTTTAAAAGACTCAGCACAGATGCAGAAACTCAACCTGACTCATATCTCACTGATATAGTCCATTCAAAAGCCCTAAATTGTTCTTATCAAGTTATCTAATCAAAGGCCCCTCCCTTGAATTTAATGCAATGAAAGGGTACCACATCTAGGAGAATATATTAGTTTACATACTTAATCTTTCTCCTTTTGTGATTCATAAAAATATTCTCAAACTGCCATAGTCCACCCTCTGAATCTTAAAAAGATATGTCTTTCCATATGCAAAATGCATTCATTATATCACAATATTCCAAAAATCTTAAATCATTTCAGTAGCAGTCCTAAGTACAAAATCAATTACAGGAATTCATTATAATGGGGCAAAGCTCCCCTCTGGCTGTAGATGTATGAAACTTAGAACACTTAGAAATCTTTCAATATAAAAAGGAGAGACATACATAGGATAAACATTTGCATTACCCGTAAAGAAAATTTTTGAAACACGTGATATGCATCCCCAACAGTTCCAAAAACCTGATGGGCATACATCATTATATTTCAAAATCTGAGAGTCAACTTTACAGTGATGGTTTCTTCTTATTCTCAAGGCATCATCATCACCAACCCTTTCTAAAAGCTTGTCCAATGGCCATACTTTTGGTTCACCCACTTGAAGCACCTGGGTAACATCCCCTATGCTATGGTGAACAGGTCCACCCTCTCAGAGCAGTGAGTTGATGACCTTACTCTCCCTAATCTATGGGGAACAGGCTTACTCCTCACAGGTCAGTGGAGTGGTGACCTAACTCTCCTCATCTACCTGGGAATGTACTCCAATCTTTCTGGTGGACAAACTCTCACTGAATAATGGGCTGGAAGATCCAACCTGTTCAAATACCTGGAGAACTACAGTAAGACTTTCCATACCTCCTTCCTGGATAACTGCATTTCCAATCCTGGCTTATAAATTCCAAGTTTAGTTAAGTCTTCAAACGGGCCACTATCCTCAGGGGGCTTGTTTTCCAGAAGCCTGGAATTTCTGAAATAAGTTACTGGTTTCTTTTTCCCCAACAATTCAATTATCAGTTTATCTCTTTCCTGTAACATATCACTGTAAGTTGCAAGGAGAAGTCAGCCTATATTTTCCGCATTTACTTTGGAAACCTCTTCAGTTAAATATTCAAACTGATCATTTTCAAATTCTGCTTTCCATCTAACATCAGGAGACAATTTTGCCAAGTTCTCTGCAATTTTTAAAAAAGGATCACCTTTCCTCTAATTTCCAATAATAGTTTAATCATTTCCTTCTAAGTCCTCACTGGAAATAACTTTAGGGTCCATAGCAACCAACAGACTCTTCATAGTAGTCTAGGCATTTTCTATCAAGCACCTCACAATTTCTCCAAAAAATACTCCTTACCCATTTATAAAAGCATTTCACCAATTCTGGTCATTGCACCAGCACAAAACCAATCACTCAATGCCAATTACTGTTTCAGTTTGTCAAAACAGTGCTGAAGTTAGGAAGAAGTGTGATGGCATTTAAAATGGGTGTTTATTTGGAGTAAAAGCTTACATTTCCAGGGCCAT
This sequence comes from Cabassous unicinctus, assembly GCA_029593785.1. Lineage (NCBI taxonomy): Eukaryota > Metazoa > Chordata > Mammalia > Cingulata > Chlamyphoridae > Cabassous > Cabassous unicinctus. Next base: position 3,432 of record JAQZBX010091645.1, read on the forward strand.
GAAATGTCCAAATTATGCCATCAGTAGAGATGCCAACTCACCAAAGTTGACTGTCACTTGGTGAAGCAAGATGGCCACTGATCTCTGCTGAGGCTGTCTTTCTGCAGCTGTAGGAAAACATGGCATAGATGATGTTAAATCTCATATTAACTGCCTATTTCAGGCACTTAATACTTGTAAATATCCACATTTTGTTGATCCATCTGAAGTTTTAAAGAATCTCCCTCATTGATGAAACTAATATGTTTTTTTTATAAGAAGATTTAGATTATAAAAATGTTACATCAGAAATATAAAGGATTCCCATATACTCCACCTCCTGCCCCTCCCACACTTTCCTGCATTAACAAAATCCTTCATTAGTGCTTGTGGTACATTTGTTACAATTGATGAACACATATTGAAGCATTGCTACTAACTATGGAGTATTGTTTACATTATAGTTTACATTTGCCCTCAAAAATTTTATAGATTTTGACAAAATGTATAATAGCCTGTATCCATCATTGAAATATCATGAAGGATAATTTTAATGTCCCCAAAATGCCCCCACACTAAACTTATTCTTCCCTCTCCATCGCCTCATAATCTCTGGTTGTCACTGCCTTCATGTCAATGATATATGTTCTTCCACTGCTAGAATAATACTATCTATAATAGAACAATAATAAGTCTACTTTAGTGCATTGATCATTCCCCAATCTTGAGGACTTTGGGATTGTGATGCCCACTCTGTTCTGACTGAGAGGGGGCTTAGATTCCATGGGGCAGATGGATGGAACTGTCTTGTTTGCAGTGGTGGGTACTCTTTGTGTTTTGGTATGGGCATTGTCCATCATCATTCTTTTGTTAGTTGACCTGGGTGAGTCCAATGAAATGGAGAGTAGATGTTGCAACTCGGCTGAGAGTCAGAACTCAACCGGCCTATGAACAGATTGAAGATTTAAGTCTCTGGAACATATAATTAACATGTATAGGTTCAAAAAAAGGAGGCAGAAAAGTCATGTGTAGGGAAAATATAAATGAGTCTAAATTTGTTACGTTGGGGAGCATATATTTCAAAGTAAGGCCCACTTACATATGCTGAATTCCTGAGATTGTCTGCCTGCCTATAGTGTCTAGACATCTCTGGAGTCCTCAAGAGCCCAACAGTTTGAGGCACTGTTTATTGTGGCAGTCAATGAGATCCTGGCAACACATGCATAAGCATAACCTCTGGGATGACTTCCCAACTTACTGTAAAATCTTTTAGCCATGAAAACCCATTTGTATTTAATATTTCCCCCATTGGTCAAGGTCTTTTTCTAGATGCATTGCTAGTCAGTGCTTGGTAATAATTCCTCAGTGCTAGGGAAGCTCAACCCCGTGAGTCATGTCATGACTGTAGTGAAGATAGTGCATTTATGTGCTGAGATTGGCTTAGAGATAGGCCATATTTGAGCAATAAGGAAGACTTCAGGAGGTAACTCTTGGGCAATATATAATACTAAGCTATGTTTCAATTTCAAAAGAAAATTTCATGAGTGCAATAATCAATATCAAGGCCTTCTACAATGATCTGTCCTCCTTCACTAGGCACTGCCAATATACTCAAGGAATTTTTGCCAATCTATTAGAGAATGGAGCAGGACTCCCCAGGATTGGATTCATTATTCTTTCAGTTATTGCATTGGTCTCCATCCCTGAGACAATGCCCAAATAACACTTGAGCATATACATATGCCTTAGATGCATGCCCCAGGTATACCCCTCCCCATACCTCTTCCCATCACTGACACCATGCAGCAGTGATCCTCCCCTGCCACAGTTGTGACACTTCTGCAATCCAAAACCTCCCAAAAACAAAGCCCAAAACTAACCAAATAAAATTAATAAGAACTTGAAATAGTAATAATAATAAATAGCAAATAAAATACCAAATAAAAATTTAAAAAAACCATAAAAATATTTTTAAAATTTTATTCACTGTGTATTTGTTCACTTTAAGATCTGTTGTGTTTTATGTCCAGTGACATTTTCTTCCATATGTTCCCCCAGTATCTTGTTTTTTCACTTTACATTCAAAGAAGTTTTAGGTTACAGAAAAGTCATGCAGAAAATATAGGGGATTCCCATATACCCAACCTTCTCCCCCTCTTTCCCTTTCCCTTTCTTATAACATTTTATATGTGGATGGTACACTTGTTACAATTGATGAACAAATATTGAAGTATTACTACTAACCATGGATTCTTAAAGGACATAAGAGAATGGCTGAGAAGGACTATTGATGCTTAATGTATGTAGAAGTTTTAATTAACTTTACTGTGAAAGTGTGGAAATGTGTTTAGTTGATGGTAGCGCATTGAAGTGAGCAGCTTGTTCATAAATGGTAATATGACTTGAAAGGGTAGTCTAAGGTTATAAATGTCAGTTGAAAGAAAGGTAGAGAATAATCTAGGGACTGACTAACACAGTGAACCCAGAGGTGAATGAGAATTGTGGTTGATGGTACAGATGCAAGAGTGTCCTTCTGTGAGCTTAGAGCTGATGTAAGTCACTATTGCAGGGTGGTGGGAATGTGGAGAAGCATGGGAAAAATACAACTGGTGTGACCTATGAACTGTGGTTAACAGCAATATTGTAATAGTCATGCATCTACGCCAAAGATATACTGTGCTGATAATGGGAGAATATTGAAAAAGCATGCCAAATGTACACTATGGACCATGGTTATTGGTAATAATCTGATGATATTATCTCACAATCTGTAACCAACATTCCACCACTCTGTGGTGTGTTGATGGAGGGGTGATGTATGGCAATTCTGCACATGAGATTAATAGTTTTGTAATGTCAGAAGTTTCGTAAAAAAAAATATTAAAAAAAGTAATAGGGTGGATTGGGGAAAAATTAAACCAAATGTAAGATATGGATTATAGTTAGTAGTAAGATTTTGATGATATTTCTTGATAATTTGTAGCAAATGTCTCACAACAATGCAAGGTGTTGGTGGTGGCTTAAAGTATGGGACCCCTGTGTGATGTTATGAAAGTTTGCTTTGTAAGTTCACAACTTTTACTACACACTTTTGTTATGTATGTTTATGTATGAATGATATAAAAAAAATAATAATAGTAATAATAATAATAATAGGGTGGGTTGGGGGAAACACACACCAAATGTAAAAAGACAATCTAGAAAACTAGGAACTATTCAAAAAATGGGCTTTTGAATACACATAATCTGTTAGATCATGGTTTCTACTGAGCTAACAAATATATGCAGGGACTACTGGTTTATATAAAGCTTTTTGACTCCTAGTAAGCTTTAAGAGTCTAAGAAAAATCAATATTGAAATTTCTATGGTGCTCTATTTTTGCTTTGACTTTATGTTGAGAGAATGGAGGACAGCGTGGGGGAAAACACACTTCAGTAAGATTTTTGTTTTTCCTCTACATAGATTTTAGGAGACAGATATTTGGAAAAACTAAAGATTTTAATCATCCAGCCAAAAATGAGACTTAAAAATTCTGTTTAGCTCTATTTTGATTAAAGAAAAAAAAGAAGAAAATAAAATTGCAGTTTCTTTTCCATAAAGGAAAAGTGCTGCTCATCCAAGAGCGAATTTTTGTCACCAGATCAGCAGTTCCTGCTCCACTCCTGGACATGCTTACAAAGCCTTAGAATGATATGTGCTGGAAAGAAACAAGGAAGGAAAATCAGTAGTCTTTAAAGCAGTCCAATGAACTGGAAAGTCGGTGTTGCAACTCTGCTAAGATTCAGGGCTTAGCCAGCATATGAACAGACCGAAGATTTAAATCTCTGTTACATATATTTAGCAAGTATAGTGCCAATTATAGGTTCAAATAAAAGGGGCAGAAGAGCCATGTATAGGGAAGTTATAAATGAGTCTAACTTTGTTACACTGGGGAACACATATTCCAAGATAAGCCCCACAGACAGTGCACCAAATTTCTGAGATTGTCAGTCCTGCCTATAGTGTCTACATGTCTATAGGCAGGAGCCCCCTAAAGCTTGACTTTTTTGAAGTCACATAGATGTGAATGGCATTTTTAAAATCTGCCATAATTTACTCATTAAGACTCCTTGAGAATTCTCCACCTAGACACCCATCAAAAGCTAAATAGAAGTTCTCAACAAACAATTAGGAAAAATTATTTCTCTCAGTGCATAAAACATTTGTAAATAGAACCTTTGAAGATGTTATTATCAATTAAGGTGTGACAAAATAGCCACTTTGGAAATCAGTTTCTTATAATGATAAATATACACTTTCATGCAAACCAGCCTTTTCATTCTCAAGAATTTTAATTATCTGAATTGAAAACTCATATTCATAAAAATATCTATGCTACTGCCTGTGGCATCTTTATTCATAATCATCAAAATTAGAGACAATTCAGATGTTATTTAATAAGTGAATGGATAAAATGTGCTGCATCCATATAATGGAATATTACTCAGAAAGAAAAAGGTACAAATTATTGATTCACAAATCAGCATGGGTGAAATACAACTGCATTTTGTTAAGTGAAAGAAGCCAGAGCCAAAGGCTGACCATTGTTTAATTCTATTTAACCCGAGGGACTTTTTGAGGTGTTGCAAAATCCTTTGCGGTACTGTGGGGGTGGATATATGACTATGGATTTTTCAATACCATGGAAGGTCAAACCACATGTAGTGACTTTTTCTTAATGTGAATTAAAAAAAAATTAAGCAGGATGCTGGATGGCATTTGTAAGAAAGGCATTGACCTGAGTGATTTTGGAAAATAGCATTTTGACTGGAAACTCTGAGGTTAAAGGAAAAAAATCACAAACACTGTATTTTGGTTGGCAAATTTGTTCTTGTAAGCATATATATATTACCATTTCTGAAATTATTCTATATTTACTCATATATGTACTTAGGTTTACTAAATTATAATATATTTTGATAATGAGAGCCGAATGTCCGCTAAAATGAACTCTACTTGTAAGATTGGAGATTAAAGTATCACCATCAAATTATGTTTTTAAAAATATGTATTTATTAGATTGATACAGAAATGAACATAGATGTTTGTATACACAGTTGAGTGTATGCATAATGATATACTATCTCTGCCCTTGGCAGGCCCTAGGAAGAGCTAGAAAAGATGAAGAAAAAAAGGTAAGGTTCATTTTTAAAGGACTCCAAAGTGAACAAGAAATACCTCCCAATGGCTAAGACTGGAAAAAATTTAAACAGCACAATAATAATGCAGTATTGGATTTTACCCCAAAGAAAATCAATATGAATAAAATTAATATTTGTGCATCCAGTAATAAATAAATAATTAGACAAATAATGACAATTTGGAAAATGAATATTTATCACATAAGAATGAGAGTTAATAAAGGTTCAACAAAAGAGAGAAATATAAAATTATTATGAGAATATCATTCTGGCTATAGGAGCTACTGAAAAATTCTAAAATTAGTGAATGAAAGTTTAAGAAGAGGATATTTTCACAGTTTTAAAATAGCATTCCTAGAATATTTAATAAATTCAAATGGCTAATCTTACAATAGAGGAACCTGCCAGACAGTGCTTTACCAAGTTATCAAAGTTATTATCACCATTTATAAGATATATCAATATCATATACTTCTTTATATAATGCACAGAAAAGGACCATACTACCCACTTAGTATTCTGCCCCAAAATGCAAAACCTCAATGTAATCATGAGAAAATATTAAACGAACAAAATTATGCAGTACTACAAAATTCCCAGCCAGTATTCTTCAAATATGTCAAGTTCATGAAAGACAAGGAAATAGAGTAAATTTCACAGATTGGAAAAATCAAAGGAACAAGATATCAAAATGCAATATGGGTTTCTGATTTTATTCTCATAAAAGGACATTAATAGAAAAATAGAAGAAATCCAAATAAAATCTCTACTTATAAAAATATTATTTGTTTTTTGTTAATTTATTTTGTTAATTTCTTAGTTTTGATGATTTTAATTTAGTTATATAAGAGTTTGCATTTAGGAAAACTGAGTGAAATGTACTCAGCAACTCTATGTATTATTTTTTTTTACTCTTATCTAAAATTATTGCAAAATGAAGTTTGAAAAAACCTTTCACCTAAACCTATCTTCCTAAAGACAAGAAACAGTCCCAGTAACCATGAGTGGCTTCAAAATGTGGCACATTCCAAGGGCTACTTCTTTCTCAAAGATGCATCCATTAACTTTTTGTTTATGAAAGATAATTGGATCTACACAGATGTGATATTTATTTGGTTTCTTACAAACTCACAGGTTTTAAAAGGATTTTTGATTTTGAAAGTTATTTCTCAATAATCCTCCAGCCTACATAAATTACAGAAATTAAGAATGATTTCATCAAGTGTGCCCCTGAGGAATGCTTGCATTTTAGAACAAACACTAAGTACATCTCATGAACACATCATTCCAAATCTATTTTTAAAGTCTAGCACAGCCAGGATTCCAAGTACTATTTTCCCCTTCTTTGTATATATTTACTTACAATATGTAACACCATAAAGAAGTCAAATTTAGAAGAAATATTTAAATTTTCAAATACATATACTCTTATTTTAATTTTGTACATACCTCTTAGTTTACCAGCTACTAAGACAAATACCATGCAATCACTTAGTTTAAAAAATTAGAATCTCTTATCTCACAATTTTGAGGGTAGAAGTACAAAATCAATGTGTTAGACCTCAAAGCAGGCCTTTTATGGGTAACCAGTGATAGCAAGAAGAAAACTTCAACATGAGAGTTAGGTAAAACTCACATTTATTATGTCTGTAGAGACAAGGAGCCAGTGTCAGCCTAAAACAACTCAGATGTGACTCTCTGTGCTACAGTTTCACTCTTGCTTAAATGACTAAGTTTCTATTTAGCATCTGCTTTGATAATTCATTAGCTTTTGTGCATATCGATGAACACACATAGCTGGTTATATAAGTGTATGATTAGTATGTTCAGGAAATCATGGTTGCACATATATTGCATGATAGAAAAAGGTGCAGGTAACTCAAACCCTGGGTGGGGATTTTACTATGTTAATTAAGCAAGTTTAAGTGAGGACAGCCAGGGGTTTCTTCTGTGCAGGTCCGGCCAACTGGTTGAAGCTGGTTTTCTTACTTCCTTGCTCCAGCAGGATATTCTTGACCACGAGAAATGGAATCTGGCACCAAGAGAGGGTTGCATCTCATTACCATCTAATTTACATCTGATTCTTTCCTTTGTATCCTAGCAACAGTGAAAGAAAGAACAAACAAAAATAAGGCAGTTAGAACTTACATCCATCAAATGTGTAACCCCAAAATCTGTAACATTCTTGTGCTGGCTGCCAGTGATCCTTGGTGTTCCACAGTTTGTATTCTTTCCTCACGTCATGTGGTGATATCCTCTCTCATCTCTTTCTGTTCTACTGACTGCTGGCTTCTTGCTTCTGGCTCCTGCTTGTTTCTTTCTCCCTCAGAGCCCCCAGTAATAGGATTATGTCCATTCTGATTCCATTAGTCACACTAACTAAAAATAACACCTTCAAAGCTCCTATTTACAATGGGTTCAAACCCAAAGGAATTGGACTAAGTTTAAGAACATGTTTATTTTCTGTTTGTTTTTTTCTCATTTACTACACCATATATCTATTATCATAGTTTCTTGAACTTTCCTTGTCCACTATTTTTTGAAAAAGAAACTTCTTTAAATTTTCAGTATTTCTTTAAGATTCTTTGTGGATTTCTAAATCAATTTTATCTCCCCCATAATATATAAATAGATAGAAACTCCTATTACAATATTTGGATATTTTCTCTTTCCACACAGAGAACTAACATAACTTTATTTACATCATTCACAGCAGAGATGTGTGAGGAATACATCAATGCTAAGAAGAAATAGTTTAAAGACACCATATTTGTTTTGGGGATGTGGAGTGAGTTGCTATATGGTGCATTGTGGGGACATAGGCTCAGGCACAACAGATATTTTCAGCATATGACCACTTTATTACTTAGACACAGCATAAAGGATCCAAAAGAGCAGGTGAAAAGATCCCTTTATGGCCATTCCTGGGGTAGGACAACAGCTTGTCAGGGATGGTGGATGAAGTTGGAGTTAAGAGACATCTGTGCTGCCTGAGAGATAGGTTTGTATATCCCAGGGAGAGGATGCCTTGCCACTGAGAGAAAAGCATATTTCAAGTAACATTCATGCAGAGTTCCTGCCCTAATATGCAGCTTGTTCCAGGGTCTGAGTTCAAGGTATGATCAAGCTATTCCATTAGATCTAATATCTGTCCTGTGGAAGCTAAACACATTGAAACTTTGATCAAAAAAAGAGGGGGTAAGGAAGGCCTGGGAGATGGCAGCTGAGCTTGTATGTGACTTCTCCAGCAAGGGAAAAGCTCTATGTGTTGAAGGTTTTTCATTGTTTGCTATACTCCCTATTACTATAGAAGATATATAATTATATATTGTAACAGGGAGCAGAAAGTAGTTTATCAATATGTATAGATAAATGTCTCCTCTCATTTTTTCCAGTTGTATTCTGCTTCTTTATACTTTTAAATACATCTATTTTATTTTTATTTTCTTTCTCAATATGTAAAATGAAGGTCAATATTAAATATCCCCTTTTTTAAAAATTTTTTTTGTTGGGACTGGTATCCCTGTGTTTTTGGCATATCAAAAAACTATCTAATAAATAACATCACTTCAGTCCTTGGGGGTAGTGGGGTATATGGACCCAGAAGAGAATTGCAAAGAATAAATATAAGCTAAAATACTAATGTATGGGTCTTATCATTAGCAAACAGATATTGTGTTCCATAGGTTTAAGACAGATTTTAATCTCTGATGGGTCCATTATTAAAATATGTATTAAAAGATTTAATTAGTTCTTATATGTAATTAATTTAA
>JAQZBX010091646.1:0-12365 GCA_029593785.1 Cabassous unicinctus
TACAAAACAATTATCACTGTTCTAAGATCAATATCAGGTTTGCATTTCTGACTTCTTTCTTAAATTTCTGCTTTTGATCTCAATCAGGGTTAAAGTTGTGAGAAATAATAATTAAATACTAGTCTATCAAATTCTTTCCTTATATGGATCTCAACTGATGGGTACAATACAAAATAAATTATTCATTTAGGATACTGTGTTTTGTGTTTCAAATGACCTCTCTTAATTGTCCTTTCATTTCCACAAATATTAATAGAAGCATTGGCTAACTTTAAAAAGAGCTTTCAAACACATAACAACAGTAAAATTAAAAGTCAATATTTGATATTTAATAAGTGCTTGCTAAGTGTTTTTATATTCATTACCTTATGTTTTCCTCCAAATACTGAATGAGGGAGGTATTCATGCTATCTCCATTGTTTGGATGAAAAAACTAAGGGAGGTAGAGATTAAGAAAATTTCAGTATCATTCAGTTAGTAAGTGTAGACCTGCCCTTGAATGAAGGGCTTTTTGAGTTCTAAACCTTCACTTTAAATGAATATTATATTGTGTCTCACGTATAATCTGCTTGGTTGGAAAATTGGTTTTCCTTAGAAACCATGATATAGACATTGTTTATATGAGTACCCAAAAAATCACATTTCATCTATATAAAAGTACCAATATTTTAATACAAATCTGAGTATCATGTCTACAGTTGTTTCTAACAGGCAATGTATTCTAAGGTATTCTTCTTGACATACAGGAATAGATTTTCTATTTATATAGTTGGATGATGCAATTTCATTCATAACTTTCCCCTTGTGCCCTATTAAACCTGGATACAGCTGTTTATATGGAGCTTTGTAGTATAAGAACTGAATGAAATAAGAATCATTGTAATACTATTGGGGGAACAGATTTAGATAATTCTTGAAAGACTAAAATAACTCTAATGAGTATACTAGAAGATGAGAACTTGTTCTGTTTAGTTTTTAAAACTTTTCATTGCAGTAGAGACAAAATTTTCCATTTTAACCTCATTCAGCAGTATTATTTATATTCATAATATTGGGTTATGATCACTATCTACTACCTCTCCTTTTTCATCACCTCAAACAAAACCTACTGACCTGTTAAGGTATAATTCCCTCATCCTGCACTCTTCCCATGCCCCTAGTAAACTACAAACCACCATCCATCTCTATGAAGTTTGGTTCTTTCAGGTATTTCATATAAGCAAGATCATACAATACTTTTCTTTTTGGGTGGCTTATTTTGCTCAAGATAATGTCTTAAATGTTCAACCACGTTTCATTCCTTTTTATGGCCGAATATTTTGCATTTTATGTATATAACACATTTTTTATTCATTCATCCATTGATGGACATGGGTTACATCCACCTCTTGACTATGATAATGAATAATGTATAATAATTCTGCTATAAACATTGATGTACAAATATGTGTGTGAGTCCCAACTTTCACTAATTTGGGGTATATACCAAGAAGTGAGATTGTCAGAACATGTGTTAATTCTATTTTCAATGTTCTGAGGAAAAGCCATGACTGTTTTTGAAAGAATGTATTACTATTATATATTTTGAACCCATAGTTTCTAATCCTTTGTCTAGATATTTTAAAGATATTACCTCTAAACTTCACAACATTCTTGTGAGGAAGATACAGAAATTCTTAGTTTATAGTTTAGGGTCAGTTGACACTAAAAGGGTTTCATCAGGGAAGTGGTGGAACAAAGCCATGAAATCCTGGTATGCCCAACTTCAAGGACTCCATTCTACTATGGTCATCAGAAGGTGGAAGTTCTTTCAGAGGGGCAGTAATGTGTAAGCTTATAGGCTAGGGTTGTCTCACATGCAGTTTGTTTGGTGAACCAATTGCTTTCAGTAATTTTTTATTTAAGTTCATGTTCTCACCAATTTGTTTTAAGTTCCCCCACTCACTATCTCTTACACTCAGCTGTTAACACTTACCTTTATTTCATGTTTCCTGAAAGGATTTCAGAAATCTCGTGAAAGAGGATGAAGATGATGTTATTAAGATATTTATAGAAGCATATCACTACATGATTTAAATGTATTATTCCATTTAATCCTAATTACCATCCAAAGAGCTATATATTTCTTATTCCCATTTCACATATAAGGAAATTGATTATTTTACCAAAGGCACACAGCTCCCTAGTGGTAGTGCTGGGATTTGAATTCACATCTATATTATCCAAATTTTTGTTCTTAACTACTAAAGTATATTGCTTCTATCACAGGACTATTTTGTAAATTTTTCCATTAAAAATAAAATCTCAAACAACTAACAAACACATAAGAATTTGTACTAAGACCCAAAAAATTGTAAGATGATTAACTTGTTCTTCATCAGATGAACCTTTCTGTGCCTTTAGAAAATAATAAGCTAAAATTTCAAGTCTACTTCATTGCAAACTGTTTATACTGAGAAAACCTCCTTCCAGGATGTTGACTTACTTGTCCAGAAAACTTGAAGCTAAATAGTTTGTCTTGTGATTTCACTATTGAATCAATGCTCCTCATGTCCTTTTGCTGATGTGAAGACTACAGCTAATTTCTCCTTTTAAGATAGCAGCAGAGTGGTTGAGCTAGAAGAGAAGCTGGCTGCTGCATTAAAGAGAAGAGCAATTCTCTTTAAGAATTGATGGTGGCTTCAAGAAAATTTGCTTTCCCATCTACTTTCAAGTGTAATTTAAAGAGAACTTTCAAGGCATGGATAGACAACATTTCTCACACCATTCTCACTGCTTTCTCCCTCTATAACTCCTTACCAACTCTGGTCCATAGCTACTGTTTAATCAAGAGCTTACATTTGAGAAGGATTCCTCAACAACTCCAAATGTATTTCTTAAAATGCAAATTGAATGAACTGGTGAAAATGATAAATTCATCTTCAGTGAAACAGGTTTATTTCAAACTATAAGAGCTGCCTGAGGGTAAAAGTGACTTTTAAACAATCTATGCCAACTCCAAATTTGAAATGATCTATTTGACCATGATCTTACTATGAGATTTAACTCTCATACACTTTTTTTTTTATAGATGCTTTGAAATATTTTATTTAAACTTTTTCCCCATACACTTTTTGTGTATGAAGTATTTTATTTACTGTTGTTCACAATATTGCAGTCATTTCCCTACTTTTTGGAAGCAAAGATATAAATAAGTTCAAGAAATGAGTTCATGCAACCTGGGTATAAAACTCAGCCACCCCTAAATAATTCACATTTTACAGAAAACCAAGAACCAATGGATATGGAGTATGTGGTAGGTTTGAGATTAATTTATGGATCCCCCACCATGAAAAGATTAGGTTTGCAAATCAATCTATTCCTCTGGGTGTGATATCATTTGACTGCATTAAATTCAGCTGAAGGACCTTTGATTAGATTACCTTATGATTGATTTGGGGATTTTTGATTTGACTACATCAGTGGGCATAACTCAGGTTGAGTCCCCACTCCTTTGCTGGGTCTGATACAAATGGACACTCAGAGATGAGAGAGCTCTGTCATTTTTGATCCTGCCATGTGACAGAATTTAGGAGTTTCAAACAGCTGAGGACCAGGGGAGAGATGAACAATTTTGCCTGATAACTTATAGTTTAAATTAGTAAGAGAGCAGAACAGCCAAGACTGATATAGAAGGCCCAGAAAGAAAAAGCTGCATGCCAGGAGAGAGAAGACTACAGGTCACATAATCATGAAGCTTCCAGAGCCTGGGCTCACAGAGCTCAAAAGGAAGAGGAAGTCCACAGGGGAAACGGAGACCAGGCAGAGATTGCCTGCCATCTTGTAGCTTTCTTTGGGGTAATGAAAAGCCTTAGTAATGGATGGTAGTGATCTAAGCAAAACATTGTGAATGCAAATATTATCACTTTAAAATTGTTAAAATAGTAAATTTTGTGTTATATAATGTGTCACCAAAAAAAAATTACTGTAAAAGTTTGGTAAATGATTTGCCACGTGGTGTGTTAATACCTCTCTCCTACCTTTAATGTAGACAATATCATTCATTCTTGTTTTTTAGTAAAATGTGGATTATTTAGGGGTGACTATGTTTTATATCCAGGTTGATGAAAGGCAAAACCAGCTTAAGAAAGGAAGTTAGATTTGAGGGCAAAGGAGATCTTGAAAATGCAAAGCCCTGGGAATTAAAATAAATTCCTGAGAAAACTTCAATCTTTCACAGCTGTGGATCAGTTGATATCAAAGCTGAGAATGCCAAGGTATAAAACTGGATCAGTTCCTATGTGATGATATTTGGAATAAATAGGCATTGTACGGAGGTATATATATGATATTCTGTAACTATGGAACTGGAAAATAGCAAAAACCAGGCTGTGTTGTGGGGTCTTTATGGTGGGGGAGGGCCTGGGTTACTCTTCCTTCTGCCCCTCCCCCACCCTTGAAAACTCTGACTGTTCTGTGGCTCTGGGACACAGGCCTGAATCTCCAGGCAGCACAGACTTAGTGTCCAGTGATCAGTACTGCCTGAGGCTGGTGTGTGCTGTCGAAGATGGAGACAAATCTCTACTTCCCAAGACAACAGGGTGCCTCATTGTGAGCACAGACACATCCACATGGACCATTGAATGTATTGTCTTTTTATTGTGTGGGTTATTGCTCTTTCTCCTTTTTCTGTACTTCCCCCAGATGTATCCATCTATGGAAGAAGGAGACAGAAATCAGGTAAGGGAATCCCAGATCCATACCCCAGCATAAATGGACTTTTACTTTCCTTCTGCCTCCACTTCAGTAGATCAGTTATGTTTACACAGACTCCTGAGATGGGCTCTGTCAGGAAAGATGAGAAACATTTCTTTAGGGTAAAAGGGTGAGAAGGCAGAAGGATTAAATTTACATTGACAGACTAATCTCTTGGGTGTGCCAGGGAACCCAAGGGTAAATTTCAAGCAATGTGTCTCAGTGTCCATGGGGTTAATTATTAAGAGAGTGTAGGAACTGTTTGGGGGACAGAGTCAAGCAAACAATATTCATCATTCCCTTTCCAAAGTCTGGTATCTCTTGGTGAAGCCCTTGTCTTAGGTCTGAACTGGAGAGCAGCACTGAGTCTCTGAAAGCCCCTGATCAGATGCTAAAACTGAGCTCTGGCCTCAGGGAGCAGAATCCTACCTAATGAAGCACACACACTTCAAAGTCAGAGAGTGGACTCTCCATAGCCCAAGACTATTGCCAGGAGTATCAATAAAGGATCATTCACACACATACACACACACACACACACACACACACACACACACAAACACACAAACACTTTTATTTGAGATTTTCAAAGAAGAAATGTTAGAAAAAGATTTTATCCCTTTTAAAAGGAAAGAATAACAAGGAACACAGAACACCATGATTTCATATTATATATGCATGCAAAAGGACTGCAGTTTACCTAGGAAAGGAGTGTTAGAACTAGGTCCAGACTCTCTTTCTTTCAGGGTCAAGGCAGAGTCAAGAGACGCATGTCCTCACCTGACCCCATGTTTTCAGGATATCACTTTGTCCCCCAACTCAGCCACCCCATGAATCCACAGAATCTCTCAGCTGCTATGCTCCACCACCACTCTTCCCCTCCACAACCACATATGACTCTTAATGCTGACTCCGTCTGACTTGCCACCATTTATATTGAACATTGGCTCAGAGAACTCATCTCCACAGTGTCCCACTGGGTTGGCATGTCCTGTTTAAATACTTTCTGGATTGGAGAACTCAGGCCTGCTCATTTCAGCCTTATCTTCTTGGCAGTTTTCTCGCGAGAGCTTGTCCTTTCCAACTTCTCATGATCTCCCTAAAGGATGTCTTTCTTTTCATCTTTCACATGCCTTATCCTGGTGAAATCCTGAATCCTTTCATGTGGCATATAGAAGTTTTTTCAGTCTTCACTGTGTTCTTCATGAATTCCTTAAGAGTCTCCAAGAGAGCAGACATCCTGTTATGGTTGGAGAAAGAAGTTGAGGAGGGGTTATTTCTAAGACATCTGAGGCATGTCTATGAGCTCATTTATGGGATAGCTTCAGAATTACCTGATATTGATCAGGAAACCCCAGAGCCCCTCCCTTCCTGAGAATTGATAAGCCAGAACAGTTGTATGAGGAAACCATCAAGGTTGTGAAGCCCACTCTTCCCAGACCCAAGTCAAGAGACTTCCTGAGGGCCAGTGAACTTGAAAATTTCCCATTTAGCAATGAAGAATTGTTCAATCTAGGGAATCTAGTAACTGATGAATGCCCCACAAAATCAAGCTTGTTGGTGGAACAAGATATAGCGAAATCAAATTTGAGAGATCATCCTTATAGAAAGTCAAAACTCCAACTTGAGTGAGAACCACAGAGCCACGTTCCTGGGTGTGATGCTGAAATTTCCCTTGACTCAGTTTGTTTTCCAAGGGCTTTGAGCCCCAGATCCTAACTATCCAGAGAAGAGATATGGCCACATCCCAGTGTCCCTACATCCAACATGAGGACAGAGGGAATAGCCTGGGAAAACTAGAAGGTAAAAGCATCTAAAGTCTAGGCCCCTTGGAAAGTCCAGTGCACCCATTTAAACCAAAATATAGAAAAGAGGACTCTGACAGCCTGTATTCAGGAGAGTACCTGGAAGAGGAGGTAGGGTTAGGGCCTTCCCTCGCCATAGGAATGAACCACTCTGCCCAGGACTGGGGATCAACAGAGAACCTGTTGCCCCCAAAGGCACTTAGTCCTTATAAAAGCAAACACTGGAAAAGGGTTAGACAAATGGTACAGTGGATTTATCCATGGAAAATTGGGAAGAGTCATATAGTTGCCTGGAAACCGACTAGGTCAATGCATTTCTCCCAGCAACTGTGTCCAAGTTGTTGTCCTTCCATTATTCCCAGGGAGCCAGCATCTCTCACCAGGGCCCACCAGCAGGTACCAAGGGTGTCAGGTCGCCCAGGCCACCATCACCACTTCCCCCTGCTCTGATTTATGGCATGTGTCTCCCCCAATCAGTCATAAATCTTCCTCCCTTAGATAGCATTTTTTATATTCCTACTTCAAAAAATTACTTAAAAATAAATTTATTTGTTCAAATGAATGAGGGTCATGTCTGTCTTTACCACATTTGGGTAGAGGCTTAGCGTATTCCAATAGCTTGAATGTAGAAAACTACAGGGGTCGCTTAAGCACCTAATAAATGCTTGTTTTTGGCCTTTAAATGAAGACCATGTTAATGGAAGGAAGTTAATACTGACATTGCACCCACTGTTATTGAACCATCCTTCATTTCCATGTTCTCAGATATTTTTTAAATATAAGATACTTTTTTCTTATATTCTCATTTAAAAAAATTAAGAACAACCTTAAAAATCTCTTGGGAACCTGTGAAGGAAAGAAAATTCATTAAAATCCCAAACCCAGTCCCTGCCTCAAACAATTGCTTTCTACCTTCCCCCACTTTGTTTAGCAGAGTGGGATAGATGGGAATACACAGACCTAATAGAACCAGAAACTACCTTTCAGGAAGGATGAGAGCATGAATCCTCACATATCTCTGAGATGTGGAAGTCTGGGGGTTGCTCAGTGCTGAGTTCAGAAGAATGGGAAATAATTTATGTTTATCAATCTATTGTCAGAAGAGATGACACCTTCACCCAAGACAGCTTTGTCTTCCTGATGAAGGTGGGAGAGCCTTAATGAAATGGAAAGAGCTTCATCACTTGTAATTCTTCTATCACTGACCATGCTCTAGAGCTGTAGGATCTGTGAACCTATATGAAGGGAACAATCACAATGTCTACTGCGGGAATTGTTTCTCTGTCCCTCCCAAATGAAAAGTGTCCATCAGTGATGTACCCTCCCCCTCTTTCTTAAGCCCAAAGAGGGAGCAGACAGCTCTTTGAATGTTGCATGACTCTGAACATTTGTGTGGTGTCCTTGGCATTGACTGCTGGACACAGTGGATCTAGGTGGGTTGGGGCTAGGGGCATATAAAGCAATTTCCTTTCTTTGTTCCTTTTTCCCTAAAATGGAAGAACATCCACTGGGAGATACTGGGGAATGCATCAAAGGAAAGATCCTAGCAAAACTGGGAGGGGAAGAAAGACATGCTATTTATAGGATTTGGCAAGTCATCTCTTCAAATTGAAATAGCTTTCAGGTCTGTCCCTAGCTACTTGCTGAGAACTCAATTCAAAGTTAGTAACATGATAATTAGCCACAGGTTTGTGTCAAGGCTCTGCACTATCCCCCCATCACAAGACAGCTTGAAATGGGTACAGGAATGGGAACATTTTCCTGAGAGTCATAGATTTTGCCTGTTAGAAAATATATTCAGTGTCCAGTGACATTGACCATTATATCTGGGCTGTTAATCTATGATCAAGTTTTGAAATTCATAATGAGGTTGCCCCGCTGGATGGCCTTTGTCTGAAAATGAAGGTCTTCCCTATGGAATCTCTTCCAAGTGCCTAGCTGGGTGACTTCTGCATTTCATGGTAGAAATCTTCACATTGCAACAGTACAATGATCAGGAAAAGTCAGTAAGAGGGAAAATGATGGTTGAGTGGGAAATGAGGAAACAGAATGAAGAGTGGCAAAAATTAACAGGATGATTGGAAGGAATGGAAAAACATTCATCTCTTCTAGTCTCAACCTTATGATCTTCATGAGATTGGTGAAGTCATTACAGTTTCCCCAAGTAAACCCTCAGCTCAGTTACCACAAATAGTTCCCACACCTTTTCCATGAGCACATAGTCTTTCGGAGGCTCAGCCTACTGATGTCAAAGTGAACAAAAGCACTGTATTTCCTAGGTTGCTTAAGGCAGATACCATTGAAATGGGTTGGCTTAAACACTGGGAATTTATTAGTGTATGATTTCAGGAGAGGAAAATTTCCAAATCAAGGAATTAAGGTAATGCTTACTTCCCAAAGATCAGCTGTCAGTGGTTCTTAGCTCCTCTGTCATATGGCAAGGCACATGGCATCTGCTGGTCTCTCCCATCTCCTGTGGGATTTATTGGTTTCAGCTTCTTGCTTCCATGATTTTATCTCTCTTTCTCTCTTTTCATTCCATTTATAACGGACTTCAGTAATAGGAATACTGACCCATCCTGAATGTCGTGGGTAACATCTTAACTGAAGTATCCTCATTAAAATTCTTACTTACAATGGGTTCACACCAACAGGAATGGATTAACTGTTTTTCTGGTGTACACACAGCTTTGAATCACCACAGGCACCAACTGCTTTCACATCTTCTTGTACATAGCCTTGGATAAGACATTGCTATTTTAGTAAGATTATTGTTACAAAGAATATTTAACCTATCCAATATAGGATAGCCTCTAGAGTGCCACATAAAGGCACTGTTTCCAGGTAACTTACTGAATCCCACTAGTATGTTGCTACACTGCACTTTCAAATTACCATCAACAAATTGTATTTAATTTGATAATTCTAATCATTAGCTTTTACTTTCCAATAAATACTGTTAATGTAAGTTAAGTGGAATTCTCATTCTGTGTGAAAATGAGTAAGAGTACAGTCAGTTGTTATACTGAAAAGTCAGCATTTTAAGGTTTGATTAGAGCCCACATAAATATGCAATTTTTAAAATAAATTTAAAGCCTTGGATATAAAGATTTGGATTTTGACATTGGAAATGAATGTGAAAATTTGATATAACCCAAATGACAATAAATGCAAATTTTTATATGTCTCTTTACCAAATCAACTATACAGACTATTGTTATAATTGCTGTGGCTTAAAAATTGTGAGGGAATTGTCATAGAGGATTTGGAATGAGCTTTACTGAGGTTATAAACCAGAATATGAGTGATGGCTGTTTTAAAACCAGAACTAAACCAACATTATGAAAACAAGAGATTGAGAATTCTAGAAATGAATATTTAGCTCTGTCACAACTGTATGTGAAGCCTAAGATTTGAAAGAGAAGGATTTGGAGAAGTGCTCAAAGCCTATTCTCATTGGGAAACATCAAGACATGCTCATCAGAGAAAGAGACCAGTGATGGCAGTGTGGTCAGGAAAGGGTACAACTAGATAACTCAGCTGATGGTGGAAAGGCCCTCATAGCAAGGGTTACTGCTGAAGAAAAGCCCTGAGGCAGGAATTAAGCCAGCCCTTTCTGCAAAATAAGGAATTAGGACATATTTAATTGAAGTAGAATTTCCTTAATAGTAATAGGAAAATTACTGGTTCAGGAACTGGCAAGCAGGGGTTTGTCTTTTGGCTCTGCCTTTTACTATCTCTAAGAACACGGGAAGTGACATAACCTACCTAAGCTTTCATTTCTTCATCTGTGAAATGGAGGTACTGGTTTTATTGACCTCAAAATACTGTTCTCTAGTTCAATTCAAATATAACCCCAATTATTTGTCATATAAATGGTTAATTATAGGCAAGCAATCAAAATAGTTGGATTCAGGAGGGATGGAAGAATATGAACGGCAAGAAAAACAGAAAGGCATTTATTTCTGTTTTGATAGTGCAAGGACTGTAAAAATAGAAAGGAATGGGCAGACATTATTGATGAGACAATGAACAGGTGCTCTCTCATTTCCAGGTACTGTGACATACTAGTACTTGTAAGAAATTAGAACATGAATAAGGCTTGGTCATAGAAAGATTTACTAGTTTTTCTTACTTCAGTATTCCTGCCACCAAATTTTGAAATTTTTATTTATCCATTTATATTATAATTTATAGATATGGCTCAGCACAAAAGTTACCTAATCTGACTGACCTTCCCTGACCCTTCTCTCTAGCCCCCTCACTTTGTTTTATTCTTCATTACAAGGCATGGCACCCACTAAGGGATAATGTATCAATTTATTTGTTTACTGTCTTCCCAAACTAAAATATCAACTCTTTGAAGGCAAGGGCATTGCCTTAATTTTTCCCTTTGTTGTTTGTTTTCATAGCTATCTTCCTAGTGCCTACGTTCTGGAAAATAATAGAGAATCAATGAATAGTCATTGTCTCCATAATTTTGGAAAATCAAACATTATTAGATGTTCTGGTTTGTACTAGTGACATGAACATTCAAAACATGTTGTAATGAATAGCAAAATGAGGAGGTTAGTTATTTCTTCATTTCTAATGGGGAAATTTGCTCCAACTTCCTGAACAGTAAATAACATACCTGTATTGCATTTGCTCATCTCATTTTAGAGTAATCCTATGAAACAGATACCATTATAAACACCACTGTACAGATGAGAAAATGGAAGCTTTAAAAATCTTTTTAAAAGTTCACAAATTCTTCAAAAACTAGAAAGAGAATGAAATAGGCCTTGAAACCACACCAATTTGACCCAATAAAGTAAATCCTCCTAAGTTTAACAATAGTTAACATATGGCCATATCTACTTAACTTTCTGTTTATCCATCTACCTATGCTGAAACATTTGAAGTAAGTTTCAGACATCAAAACACTTTATCCTAAATACTTTAATGTGTATATTTCAAAAAGAAAAACATTCTCATACACCAAAAACCAATAATTCTCTAATGTTATCTAAATACAGTTCATATTCAAATTTCCTTTTTGGTTTTATGAAATTGAGTACACTTCACAGCTTTTCTCATTTTTTTTTTAAATGGTATTGACTTATAAACAGGCCTTGCAGTTGTCTTTACGTAGTTCCTCATTTTATAAAGCTGTTTCCTCATGGCATGGACTTGGATCTTTATGCCCTGTGTTTCTAATAAACTGAAAGTTTATTCTGAAGGCTTCATTGTATTGCAGTTGCAATTTTTGCCAAAAATAATTCATAAGTGATATTTTTCCACATGTTGTAACCCATTAAGGACACAGAGACAGGTTATTTCACTATAATTGATGCTAGTTTTGATGATTTGATTAAAGTGGTGTCTACCATTCAGCGCCTTTGTAAAAGCTCCTTTCTATTTTTGCTATATTTTTGTAACTTTTCATTTTAATTAGCAGGTGATCTGCAGGATATTTGGTAAGATATATGTATTCTGTTTTCCAGCCACATTTCAAGTGATGACCTCAATGAACCTTTCCTGAATTATTACATTGGATTTACAAAATGGTGAGTTCTATTTTATTTTTATGCCTTAATTATTTTCTAAGAACTTCAGGGTTTTTTTTTTTTTAAACAGTTTATTGAAGTATATCATTCATACATGAACATACATAAATTATAATTGTTTGATAAAATCGTGAACTTACAAAAAAACATGCATAACATCATACAGCCCCCCCCCCACAAACACCTTGCATTGTAGTGAAACATTTGTTAACAAATCATGAAAGAGCATCATCAAAGTATTACTACTAACTATAGTTTGTATCTTCCTCCCCTATAC
>JAQZBX010091647.1:0-12364 GCA_029593785.1 Cabassous unicinctus
TGCAATTCTTTGAATGAAAGCAATAAAAACAAGAATAAAAGCATCAAACCCTAGTATACAAAAGCAAGCAATGTGAGCAGAAAGAGTAGTAAAGGAAGTAATCAGCAAACATAGGCATAAATATATTCAGCGTCATTAGAAATGAAAGAATTTCAAAGGAAAGTCTTTGGTATAACGTATATGTATTAATTTGCCAAAAGAAGTACTGATGCATAATACCAGAAATCTGTTGCCTTTTATAATAGGGATATATTTTGGGTAAAAACTTATGGTTCCAAGGTTGTGGAAAGTTCAAACCAAGGCACAATGAGGGGTGCTTTCTCACCAATATCAGCTGTCACCTTTTGAAGCAAAACTGTAGTTGCTCTTTGCCTGGCCTCTCCCTTCCCTTCCAGGCTTCCTCTCTCAGGCCCAGGTTCTCCACTTTCTTCCTGATCACTGCTGCAAGCTGGCCAACGACTTGTCTCATAGGATTTCCTATATCAGTGTTTTCTCTTGAGTGCTCTTCCCAAGTTCAGCTGTAAGCTATCAGGCCAATGGCTGATCTTTACCAGGAGCCTTGGCTAATTGAGACTTCTCATTTCTGTCACATAGCAGGATCAATAATGACAGAGCTCTCTCTTCCTGTGGCTGGCTGTCTGTTTAATCAGACCCAGCAAGGGGGCAGGGACTCAACTTCAATCACACCTAACTGATTTAGTCCAATAAAATGGTCTAGAGCAGGGGTTCTTAATATTTTTTATTCCACAGACCCCTTTGCCAGTTAAGTTAAAGCCACAGACTCCTTAGAATGTAGTAGCAGATGGTTTTATGACACTTAACATCAGCATGTCTTTAAATTAAATTTTAGGATTATTCAAAATTAGTTCAAGCTCATGGACCCCTTGAAATCTTTCCACAGACCCCTTGGTGGCCATGGACCCCTGCCCTAGAGCAATTGGCCAAATTGACCCTGGTCTGCCACTTCCTGGGTGCCCAGCTGGGCACCCCTTCACTGGATTGATGAAACAGCTTCCCACTACTCCCCTTGTTAGAAAGAAATCAGATCCTGGAAGAAAAAACCTCACCCAATTGTGGAAAAAGGAAAGATTTTATTCTCAATCTTGCAAGAAGGGATGCACAACCAAAACATGTGGCTGGTACCCCAAACAAAGGAGAGTGACCTATTTTATACCCCCTGTAAGCCTAACATCGAGCCCTCCCCTGTTTCTCCATTAATTGGGTACTCTAGAGGTTATAGCATATCTGAAAGGTTTAACTTTTCCCGTGCAAGCCCCTCAGTCTTTGATTAACTGTTCCCTTTATCACATTCCAGCAGTTTTTGGCCAGTTACTGGCCCTTTCACTAAATAAGGAATGGGATTTAGTATTGATCTTTGAGTGGTCATAATTATTTCTTGTGCACCCCATTTACTGGCTGTAAAACAAGTTTGAGATGTTTTCTTTATCCCTGCTTAACTTGGGCGTATGTGACTGATGCAATAGCCCACCAAATGATATTGGTCTTATTCTCTTTGCCCTTTATTACCTTTATGTGAAAACCAAACTTATCCATGTTTCTAACAATCACCCTTCTTTCTTTTAACCCCTTTTTAGACTTCACATTTTAATTCTTCAAACTTTCTGAGATCTATTTCACACTCTTCATCATATGGGTCTCCTTTAAGGGGGTATAGTTTGTTTTGTTTATACTGTACAGGCATTTGTTTGTTAAGGTAGTTTTAATGAGTCTTTGAACTAACCCTCAGGCACATGGAATGATACAACATCTGACTGCTGTAAGCACCCAAGCTGAGATAATGAGGGAAGTTAAGATGGACAGTGTGACACCCTTCCATTTTCCAAAACAATTTTCTAAACATCTTGTGAGTGTATTGTTAATGTCAGAATTTTCTGCTAGTTCTTCATACAGGGCCATTAGGCCTTGTAAATCTTTAGTGATAATTCCGTCAGGTGTGGTATTATTGGGGATGAATGTACAGCAACTCCCCCCAATCATGATGCAGATTCCTCCTTTCTCAGCTTGCACCAATTCTAAGGCTAACTTATTTTCCCATGCCATTCTGCTAATTGCATCTAATTGTCCTGCATTTCTTTTAACCGCATCTCTGGTGTAGTTGTTAAATCTCTGTTGATTATAATAAATGTAATTAATCCAATCTACATTTTTTTGAAGTTGACCCACCAGAACAAGAATGATTCAAATCCAGCTGCTACTTGATTTCTAGCCTTAAATTCATTTGGGATCCCTCAGGGAACTCTTATATCATCTAGATAAATCTGCTCATCAAAGGAGCCAGGTAAAATTCTCTTCTTTTTCTCTCTCTGTGTCATTGTCTTCTCTTCTTTTTCAAATGCCAAGGTGAATGGAATAGCCAATTGGACCAGAGCACAGGTTTCGCCCCACCTCCCAGGCAGTGTTGGTCAGAGGATACCCTTTCCATGGTAGTACTACAGGTCTGCTTGAGGCAAGACCAAACTGGAGAAATTGCTAGTATTATCTGTGCTCATATTCCACACCCTTGTACATGAGGCCATGATTCCAAGATCTTGGAGCCCTACACCTCATCTAGAGAGACAGGCAGAGTGGGTCCCTGGACTAAAATGAGACACAGGCATGGCCCTGGTGTTTTTGTTTCTGACTGATGGGAAGAGAGAGGAAAATGTATTACAATTTTCATTAGGAATAGCATCTTGGAAGAGGAGTACCATGCACTTAAACGTCTTTTTGTGTTTCTCCATGCGTAATGGAAAGGGCACAATTTTAGCAGAGGCCAGCCTGTTGCACAAGCAAAACAGTTGCTTTTATTCAGGCTTTGGACTGTATATTTGACTCATTCCACCAGGGCATTTATATCTTCATACCCTATCTCTGTTTTCATTGTCTGTTTTAAATTCTCTGCTTTAACTACCCTGACTACTTTGGGGTCATTTAGGGCTATAGGACCAGCTTTTAGCCAGATTTCTCCTGATGCCATCATGGGGTTCAGTGGGGGTTGGGGTGGGGGTGGGGGTGCTGTAGTTGGTGTCAGGGGAGGGAGGACTCATATACAAAACTATTCTAAAGGGTCTCTACCAGAGATGTCTACCCCAATGCCATATGCTCTCTCAACTGCGTATAAGTCCCAGGGATGGACAGATGAAACATATTTGTCCATTCTCTTAATGGTTATTAATATTGGGTTACAGGGAAAATGGATGTGGCTCAAGAGGTTCGGAGTCCGTCTACCATTTGGAGGGACCAGTGTTCGATCCTCGGGACCTCCCGGTAAAAAGATAAAAAAAAATATTGATTACGTTATGGGAGGTGTGGGAGGTGGGGAACATGGGAATCCTTGTAATTTCTGAGTAATAATTAGGTAATCTAAACACCTTTAAAATATATATATATATAAAATAACATTTATGTAAGAAAATACACATATATGCATATATATTTATATATCATTTTACAAATATTGGTATGTACTGTGAAAAATCTTGATTTTTATGAACAATTAAAAAAAAAAAAGTTTGTCCCCTGTGGGGGCAAAATCATTCCAAATAGAGAACCACTGGAATCCAATAAAATGTGTTCTGGTTAATTAGAAGATATTTTCTCAATGTACAATACTGTCCTTTAGGAATAGGAGCCTTAAAGTAAAGTCTAACTCAAGGCTGAAGGAATAGATTATTTCATTCTTTCCATAAATCCAATTCTAGCCAGGGACATTATGAGCAACACTGTCCAATAGAAATTTCTTAGAAACATATGATCTATATCTATGCCATTCAATATGGTGGCCACTAGTATTATGTGGCCTCTGAGTACTGAAATGTGTCTGGTGGACGTGTGGAAATGATAATGTTGGATATAATCAGTTAAATAAAATATGTATATGTATTTAGGTTTTTCTAATGTAAGTTTTATAAAATTAAAAATTAGGTGAGACATCATATCTCTTGAACATAGCTGCTCTGAAATTTGTTACATTGAAGAACTGTATTTCCATAATTGACTCATTGCAGGGAATGAAGGCAGCAGGTTTAAACTACATGAAGAATTTAAGGGCTTATATATGGTTGGAAAGTGAAGACACCATTTAAGAAAGGAATTTTGAAAATAAAGGAAAGTGATTTGGTATAAAAAAAAATATATTGGGTTACATTGAAGGTTTTTGCAATCTGGCAGAGGAGTGGTTTTGAAGGTCATTTTCTCCCATAACTGGGCCTATTCAGGCCTATTTGAAACCCACCTCTTGTAATGAGTGCTCCATTCTACTTCTTTCCAAAGCTCACAAAGGGGGATCAGGTTTGGAAATCACCCTAGGCATAATTATTTAGTTTCCCTGCTCATCAGTTATTGATTGGCTAGATCTCCACATTCTAATACTTGAAAAGCATGAAACTGTATAGTTTGGGACTCAAGACCCTCAGTCACATTTATAACTAATTTGATGGGATCAAATGCTTCTCAGTTTTGAAATATCATGGCTAGCAAGATTAGTTTTTCCTGGAGGGCTAAGGCCATTATTGACTAGTGCAATACGCAGTTCCACTCTCCTTCCCCCAATTATTGCCTTTTCAGTGTAATCCTTAAGGGATCCGGGGCTGAAATTATTTTCCAGGACTCAGAAAATGTTGTTGGGTAATTATCGTCCGGTTCAGGTACTGGTCCTTTTACTCGGGTGTAATGAATCCAGCTTTTCTCTGCCATCTGGACTGCTGTTTCAGTTGTCAGCAAAACTTGGTAAGGCCCTTCTGAGGTTGGTTGGAGTTTGGACTCCTTCCATGACGTGATCAGGACCCAACTTTCGGGTCTGTGTTGGTGGACCGCAAACTCAAGAGGCAGGGTCTGGGCCAGCAAACCACGATGCCTGAGGGATGATAGAAGACAAGGCCAATAGATGATTTTGAAGAAAGAGATCCTCCAACTCAAAGGAAGGGAGTTCCCTGGGCTTCCGAGGGAAGGGCAAACCAAAGAGTATTTCATAAGGAGAAATCCCTAGTTCCCTCCTGGGGGCAGTACTGATTCTCAACAGAGCTATAGGTAAACATTTAACCCATGGTAATCTGGTTTCCAAGACCAATTTAGAAAGAATTTTTTAAAGGTTTGATTCATTCTTTCTACTTTCCTTGAGGACACTGGGTGCCAGGGCATATGGAAGTTCCATGCAACACCTAGACTCTGCATAATATTTTGCAGTACCCTAGAGGTAAAGTGGCTACCATTGTCTGAATCTATATTTTCTACTATCCCATAGCAGGGAATGATTTGTTCAAGGATAATTTTTAAAGTTCCTGATGCTGTTGCTGAGGCTAGGGGATATGCTTCTACCCACCCTATCTGGTTCTCCAATAACCAGAACATACTTTAGTCAACCCACAGGGGCATTTCAGTATAATCGACCTGAATGCTCTGAAATGGGCTGAGGCCAGGCTCCCTTCCCCCTGGTACTTGCCTTCTTAATACTTTCTTCTTAACTTTCTGACAGATTATGCACTGTTCACTTATTTGTTTGGCTATACTATAAAGACCCACACACCCAAAATGTTTGAGGACCAGATCACACACAGCCTGTAATCCCTAATGACTTCCTTGGTGCAAACCTGCTAGTATCTCCCTCATTATTTGTTTGTTCAACATCCTTCAGCCATCTGGGAGGGGCCATTTCCCTCAGCTGTCTAGGGTCATCCCCAATTGTACTAGTCATTTTACCTCTTTTTCAAAGAATACAGGGATTCCAATTTCCTTGGAGATGGAGGATATCAGGACCATCAGTTCCAGAGGGGAACAGAAGGAAGCTTCTTTGGCCTTTCATCAACCAATCTGTTGTCTTTTGCATCAAAAGTGTAACTTTTTTGGTGCCCATATTTATGCCCCACTGATATTTGTCTTGGTAACAGTAGACTAGCTAACACTTGTCTTACCAGTTCCACATGGACTAATTCCTTCCCTCTGCTGTTGATTAGTCTCCTTTCTTCCCAAAAATTTCCAAAGGTGTGGGCCATTCCAAAGGCATATTTATAAACAGTGTTGATGGTGCCATCTTTTTTCACTAACTATTTAAGGGCTTGATTTAATGCATACAGTTCAAAAGTCTGAGCCAATCAATCACTGGGCAATTGGCCAGCTTCTTTCACCTCACAAGTTAGCCCATCAACAACTGCATAACCAATGTGCCTCTTTCCTTCCAGGACCCTAGAGGACCCAATTATGAAGAACTTTTCCCCTGAATGCTAGGGAAGGTCCCCTAGATCTGGCCAGACTCAGGTTTTGTAATCAATTAAATCTAAACATTCATGTTCAGGAATTTCTACCTGGTGGGACCCTTTCAAAAAGAAAGAGTCAGGGTTGAGACTATAATCTACTGACAGTAGTAAATCATCCTTTTCCATTAAAATTGCCTCATATTTCAGAATTTGGGACTCTTATAGCCACCTTGCTGCTTTTTTGAGACAAGATAGTACTGACCTGGTGAGGGTTACTAACAACTAGGGCCCCTCCAAAGGTCAGTTTCCTGCTTCCTTCCACCAAGAGAGCAGTGGCTGCAACAGCCTGAACACACCCTGGCCATCCTCTGGAGGTGGGGTCCAGGATTTTGGAAAGGAGGGCCATGGGTTTCTTTTGGCCTCCCCAAATCTGCATCAGGACTCCCAAAGCTCTCCTTTTATCTATTGTGCTGAACAGGGAGAAAGGTTTTTTGAAGGAAGGGAGAGCTAGAACAGGGGCTTGCACTAATACATGTTTGAATTCCTTCAAGGCCTTTACCTCCCCCTCCTTCCACTCTAGTTTATCAGGCTCCTTCTCCACCAGTTTTTGGTAGAGCCCTTCAGTTTGGGATTCATAAGAATCTATCTATAATCTACAATACCTCACCAATCCTAAAAATTTCCTTAGTTCTCTTTTAGTCTGGGGAAGAGATAGTTCAATTATGGCCTGAATTTTCTCTGGATTTATCTTCCTCCTTCCCTTGCTGATGAGATGGCCCAGTTATTTGATTTCTTTTTCTACAAATTGTAGCTTACTTTTTAACACTCTTAGCCCTTGTTCTCCTGAGAAATTCAGTAAGTTCTTTGTAGTTTGGACTACCATTTGCTTTTCTTCACCTGATATTACCAGATCATCATATATTGCAAAAGGGAAATTTCAAATGGGACTGAAAATTTCTCCAAGACTTTTCCAATTCTTACCCAAAGTGGTTGGGGGATTCTGTGAAACCTTGGGGTAGGACTGTCTACCTATATTGCTGCTTTCTTCCAGGAATGGCATCCTCCCACTCAAAGGCAATTAAGTCCCTAGTCTTGGGATCACAGGGACAGGCCCCCAAAGCATCATTTAAATCTGTTACACTAAAGCATTTATGATAGTAGAGGATCTTACTAAGGAGAGTATATGGGTTTGGGACTACTGGGTGTTAAATTTGGAGAATTTGGTTGATGGCCCTTACATCTTGTACCATCTTCCAACTACTGTCTGATTTCTGGATGAGCAAGAGTGGAGAATTGAAGTGGGACATTCAGGGCTCCAACAGCCCATCCCAAAGGAGATCTTTGATGATGGGTTGAAGGCCCTGCCTCCTACTAAGGAGAATGGGATATTGTCTTTGATAAACAATTTCCCCTTCTTTTTGCAATTTGATTTCATAGGGGAGATCTGCAACCCCCCTTTATTCCCCTCTCTCACCCACACTTCTTCATGGATATTGTTTTTATATTCTTCAGTGAGCATGGCTAGGATTACTTCTATCTGCCCATCCCTTACTTCCAAATCCAGACCCATGGATGCTTTTAAGTCCCTTCACAGCAAATTACTCCCAGCTTCTGGGATGTACAACAAAGGGCCTACAATTTGATTGTCTTTCCAAGCAATATTAGTGGGTGTGAGAATGGGGACTTTAAATCTTTCTCCTTTTACTCCTGAGACTGTTAGACTGTGAGGAAGCTGCCAGAGAGCTTGGTCCCTTTGGGGTGATGGGCCACAGAGGATTGGTCTGTCCAGGTGTCCACTAAAAATGTAATTTCTTCCTGATATGGGCCCACCCTTAGATTTACTAAAGCTCATGGTGGGCTTTTGAAGTGAGGAGGCTGGGACCTCTCTAATCCTCAAAATTCATGAGGGGGATTACCTGACTTTCTTTAAATTCAGATACTGCCTTTTGAAATGACCCAGTTTTCCACAGTGATAGCACCCTACAGAGCCTTACATTTTCCTTGACCCCTTCTCTAGATAAGCCCATGCTGCTTCCATATCTTGTCTCTGCCTGCCTCTTTCCTGTCTCATCTCCAATCTTTTCTTAACCACATGGTCCACCTTGCTTATCATAGCCTTTGTTTTCTGTTTCTGCTTTTCCTTCCCCCTCCTTACAAACACCTTCTAGGATTCTCTCAATAACTCTTCCAATGGCTTATCCATCCAGCCCTCTAGTTTCTGAATCTTCTGGATATCAGGCCAAGACTCCTTTACATAACTGACTTTCAACATTCACTGGGCCACAGGATTATTGGGGTCCATCCCTGAATATTTCCTCACTTGGTCCCTTAATCTTTGTAGGTAAGCAGAGGAGGTCTCATCTTTCTCAATTTACTTCAAAGTCCTTATTTAAATTTTGAGATTTGGGTGCAGCTAATTTAATCCCCTCTATAATTAGGTCTCTAAGGTCTTTCATATGCCCTCTATCATCTTGGTCATGATTATCCCAATTAGGGTCTGTGTTAGGGAACCTCTTTTCTGCTGCCATTACCCCCTGCCCTGGTGGATGCTACCTTTCCCACTCCATAGCCACCCTTCACACCATCCCTCTTTCTTCTGTAAAAAGAATATTCAATATGGACATAAGTTCCCACCAGGTATATAAGCTGGGGCCTAGGAATTGATCTTCTTGTTCAGCTGGATCTTCCATTAGTGATTTCATTTCCTTTTTGAAGTTCCTAACTTCATTACTCATTAGCAGGGCATTTACATAGCCAATCTATCCTTGCCCCACTGGTAATTCTCAGAGGAGACAAAGGCTTGATGGGGTTATATTCTTTCACCCTTTTCTCCTCAGGTGCCTGGGGGAATTGAAAGTTTTGTATATCTTTCTTACACTGCTCCAAGTCTTTCTTCAGCTGTTGGTGGGTTTTAACCAGTGGGGCGGTTGCACCACCTGACTCTCCAGTTCCCTGGGGATTTGGACGGGCTCTGTTGAGCCCTCCTCTGAGTCCAGTGACCCTTGTTCCTGGAGGAAGGGGGATTATAGGGAGGAGGAAGGTTCAATAAGGGGTCCCAAACTGTAGTTTCCACAGGTTTATTTTCTGGTTTTAAGCCTTCCACAGGTTTAGTTTTTTGTTCTATATTTTTAGCTTTCATAGGATAGATAATGATCCCCTTTCCTTTTAAACAGGCACATGGCATAGTCAGACTCTTCCTTGGAGAAGGGTTTTTTCCCATTAACATACAGCACAAGGTCAGCACAAAACCAATCCTCATCTGCCCCACTTTACTTGGTCCAGATACAACAGCAATATTTGATCATTTACTTTTTGTCTTTTCCCTTCTTTTGATTATTATCAGTCCAGTACCTTAACATCCTCTTCAATGGACTATCCAGAGGAATTTCCCCTGCGGATCCTTCAGATACCCCCATTCCCTTTTTCACGGCTGACCGACTGCCTCTATTTCCCATTTCGAATCTTGTCTGGGTTCCTTTCTCTCAAAAAAAATTTTTTTTTTACTTTAGCTTCATCCCGGGAGAAGGGAAATGCAAATAGGGACCCCACATACGCTTTGCGCATTATGTCACGTGTTTCAGGCATGCACAATAGACCTCAGACTCATCAGAATTTCGCCACCACCAAGGCAATACTTAAAAGTCCTTATTTTTTTTTACCTTTGTCCATGCACGGAGGACCTGGTCAATGGGAAGCAGATTTCCTATCTCTTTTTCTTGCCAACAATCAGCAGATCTATGCATCTATTCTCGGGTCCTTTGGCTACCAGAAGTGAAGCCCCCACTAGTGGAATTAAAAACCCCTTTAACAGTGAGATGCTCCTCCCCGTCGTCCATCCCGGGGGTCTACACTCTGAAGCTTTGGATCCCAGACGAGCCCCTAAATTGTTAAAAAGAAGTCAGGTCTTAGAAGAAATAAAGCTCACCTGATCATGGAGAAGAAAAGATATTATTCTCATTCTTGCAAGAAAGGGCATGCAACCAGAACATGTGGCTGGCACCCTGAACAAAGGAGAGTGAACTATTTTATACTCCCCTAAACCTAAATCACAAGCCCTCTCATGTTTCTCCATTGACTGGGTAATCCAGAGGTTACAGCTAATCCAAAAGGTCTAACTTTTCCCACACAAGTCCCTCAGTCACTGATTAACTGTTCTCTTTATTACATTCCAGCAGTTTTGGCCAGTTACTGGCCCTTTCACTAAATAAGGAATGGAATTTAGTACTGATCTTTGAGTGGTCATAATTATTTCTTACACACCCCATTTATTGGCTGTAAAACCAGTTTGAGCTGTTTGCCTTTATCCCTGCTTAACTCGGGCATAGGTGACTGATGCAATAGCTCACCAAATGATATTGGTCTTAGTCTCTTTGTCCTTTATTACCTTTATGTGAAAACTAAACTTATCCACGCTTCTTACACCCTGGTACTTAGCTGGGCCACCCCTTACCAGCTGCCCTCTCTGATAATCTTTATCATCTCACAGCTTCCCCTAGGCCCAGCAAGTTGCCTGCCTTCCTGAAGCTTCTAGAATAGACATGTAGCCTGCCATTCCATAGTATACAATCTTGGATCTCTACTTTGAGTATTTTGAGGCTTAGATATTAGGTGGGCATAAAATTACAATTGTTATATTTTCATGATGTATTGATCTTTTATTGTTATTAAATGTCTCTCTGTATAGCAATATTCTTTTAATTCTTCTGGAATCTTTCAGTTCACCTATGTGCATGTGCTCAGGCTCAGGTTAAGCTAAGTGCTTGTGGATGACTGGGGCAACTCTGGATTTGATAAAGAAGGAAATTGAGATTCTCTGTCCTGCCAATCTGGAGGAAAAAAATCTGTTTAGCTTTAGTCATCCATTCCTTATTCCACATTCTTGTGCTGAACAGCCTTGCTTAGCCTCCACATATTCTGCAATGCATCTGTCCTTGCCCCTGCTCACATCTGCTGCTTCATCACTCACAACTCCACCCACTCACATTTTCCACTGCAGGCACAGTGAACTTCACTTATTCTCTAAGGATTTTATGATTATTCTTCCCTCAGAGCCTTTTCACCAGCTCTTGCCATATCCCACAAGCATCTGGTAGACATCTTCTTGGCCTCAAGGTATTAATTCAGTGGTCCCTTCCACATGGAATCTCCCAAGGCCAGAGGAATTCCCCTCCTCTGGATCTGCCCCATCATGGCACACTCCATGTGCTGCATTTGCTTCTTTAATTGTCTGCTTGCTTCACTAAACTGGGTAAATCTTAGGGTAAAGTATGAATGTGTTTTGATTCCAGTTTTACTCTCTGGAAGTAGCCTAGAGGTGGATATAGAGGAAACTCTCATTAAGTGTTAAAAGAATTAGTGAACAATTTATTGTAAGTAAATGAATATGCAACATTCTAGGCTCTGGGAAACTAGAGGTTAATTAGAGATCTTCTGCAATCTGTCATGAAGGAGATCACAGTCTTTTTAGGCCAAGTCACAATACATAGCTTCTCTGAGTTGTTAACATTGTCCACACATGCGGGTATGCTCAACATGAAAAAGGGCATATATGAAAAACCCTCAACTAACATTCTACTTAATGGTAAAAGACTGAATGCTTTCCTTTAATATCAGGAACAAGACAAGGATGCCCATTGTCACCACACTTATTCAACATTGTTCTTGCCAGAGTAATTAGGCAAGAAAAAGAAATAAATGACATTCAAATTGGAAAAGAAATAAATCTTTCCCTCTTTGCAGATGATGTGATCTGGGTACAAGGTGACTCCCATATATCAGTACTGTTTCTGTAAACCTAAAATAACAAAATATCTAGGAATAAATCTAGCCAAGGATTAAAGGACTTGTACACAGAAAACTACAAAACATTACTAAAATAAATCAAATGAGATCTAAATAAATGGAAAGATATTCTGTGTTCATGCATTACAAGGGTAAATATTGTTAAAATATCAATCCTACCTAAAGCAATTTATAGATTCAACACAACCCCAATCACAACCATCAGCTTTCTTTACAGAAAAGGAAAAGCAAAGCATCAAATTTATATGGAAAAGTAAAGCCATCTTGAAATAGAAGAAGTTGCAAGGCACATTTCTCAACCCTAAAAACTTACAAAGCCACAGTAATAATAAAAAACAACAACAACAACATGGTACCAAAACAAGATAGAC
>JAQZBX010091648.1:0-12354 GCA_029593785.1 Cabassous unicinctus
AGTGAGAATTTATTAGTTTACAAGCTTACAGTTTCAAGGATGAGAGAAATGTCCAAATCAAGGCATCATGAGGCAACACTTTCTCCCCAGGATGGGCTGCCAGTGATCCTGGGGTCCTCTGTCACATGGCAAGGCACATGGTGGCAGAGTCGCTGGTCTCTCCCTTCTCTTCCAGGTTTTGTTTTGCTACAGAAAAAGAATCATTTAGCATGCTTTTACAAGTGTAAATTCATTATAACATTGTCTTTCAGTGTATTTTACAGGTAAAAATTGTAAAAGTCTAGCAATAAAATATTGTTACCTGATTTATTCTTTTGTAGTCTGCTTTGTCTTCTCAATAACTACACAGGTTGGGAGGGGGATTCCACAATTAAATTTGATCCTTGAAAGGATAATATTAAGCACAGTATTCTCCTTGACAGCTTATTCTGCAAAGCCTTCCTTTAGGTAACAGAAATGTTAAATTATCTTTTTTGAGTGGATTTCCCTAGTTTCAAGAGAAGTGATATTATAAACCATTAGGTGTTTTCAGGGACAATACAACCATATTAAAGAAGAAGCTGCAGAACTAAGACCGCAGTTGTCTCCTTTAATCAGACAGACCTATAAGAATGCAAGCACCATTGGAAACTGGCAAACTGTTTAACATTTTATTTAATTGAAGAAGCTATTAATTTATAGGGCAGGAGCAGAGGAAGCTGGAAACACAGATTATACAAATTCAAGTGATTGAATTTACCTTGTAAGGGCTCAGAAAAATCTGTCTTTGCTCATGACTGGAGTGTGTACTATAGAAGGTGGAGAAGCTAAAGAAATTTGAAACCAGTCCTTCACAATTTCCTCATACTAAATTTTCCCTTTGGCATAAATTTGAGAGACCACATAAAAATTCCTTTTACGGTTTGCATATTGTTAACAAAATACAAAAGAATGTTTAAGCTATATTTTTTCATGGTCTACTACTATAATATATCTGCAATAGAATTCAGCAAAACAATTTTCAAACGCTGTAATAAACTTGTCACATGAATGGATGATGTAAAAATTCCATTTCCTTGGCTTGGGGATTTTTATAACTTTGTTGTCCAAGAAGAAACTAATATTAGCACTGCTGGGAATCAAACCAGCTACATGAAAGAGCAGTGATACACTAGAAATGACTGTGGAAAGATTGAACATGAAAGGAAGAGATTTAGAGGATCAATCAACAGGAAACTGTCCAACATTCTTTTCCTAACGAAAAACCAACATATAAGCCTGCTGTCTTTATTATCCACCTTGGAATAGCTCTCTCAGTGGGTTGAAACTTTGTTTACTTTTTGATTCCTTATACCTTTCTACCTGCCGCTAATTCGTGGCAGGAAGCCATTAGGGTATTTAAACCCTTTTAGAAAAAAAGGGTTTTTTTCTAAAAAAAGAAAGAGCAGTTGACTGTATTGAAATAGATACTATTAAAGCCTCTTTCATGTGACATCAGGCTAAAAAAAAAAGGGAGTGAAGATTTAGCCTTTTGGAGAAAAAAAAACACATTCAAGATTCTAAAATTGTTCGTTCTTAAGAATACCTTGATGATGTCTACATATTCTAGGTTATGTTGGCTAAATTTTAATTATAGAGAATTAAGGCTTTATAGTGTCCTGGAAAAATTCTTATAAAATATTTTATCATATTTTTCTAGTAATCCACAGAATAATTGAGATATGTTAAAACAATCCTTTAGTTTTCTTTAGTGTTCAGATTATATTTATAAACTACGAGATTGTGTTTCATCTCTGTTTGCTGCTGCCTTATTGTTCCTGTAATAGAGTAAAAAGTTCACTTACCTTGCATTTTAATGCTTGCCTTTTTTTTCTTATCTAATAACTTTTGTCATCCTTTGTTTTACTCCAGTAAGTGAGAGGATTTACAAATCAATTTTTATAAGTCAGCATTAAAATACTGTAACTCTAATATGCATAGCCAATAAGATCTAGACTGTGATAAGGGGAAAACTTGATTATATTAGGGAAGTCACATGATAATTTTGGTTGCCTGTTCTCTAATTCTGATGGGTTCCTAGTCAATTTCTCCTTAGTACAAATAGCTCTTGTTGTAAGAGAGTAATTTGAGAGTGCCTAAATTATAAAACGTAAGGGCATCAAGGTTTAGTGCCACACCTTCCACTTTGCTTGGAATGATTTAAGGATAGGCATGGTTTAATGACCTGGGACAATGGGAATATGCATATTTTGGTACATGGATTTCTGCAGTTAAGATAGTCATGGGTATGTTGAAAATATGAGTCAAGTCCCACTGTTTTCCTTCCTACAGAGAGCTATGAAGCACAGAGTAAATTCAGACCTATCTCAATCTTCAGTATGTTTGCTCTAGATTTACTTCAACAAGGTGAAAGCAGAGCAGGATAATTTCTTAGCAGTATATCTTCATCAAGATTTATTGATTTTCTGCTTGAAAAGGTTTTTAAATGGTTCACATTCAGTACACCAATGAATATGATATTACCAGACACCATAATTCTATAAAAGAAATATGGATTAGGAAATAATCATAGAATTGCTTTCATTACTCTCCACAAAACATCCTACCATCAATCAGAAATTGCTTTGATGGAAAAGAATTGATGCAAGTGGCAATGCAAGAGCATAGTTTCTGTTTGTTATTCAAAAATCCTAGCATCTGGAACAGAGCTACTCTGAGGTCACAGAATGTTAGCGTATTAAATTATTCTGAAAGCAACTTCCTTATTTTTAGTTAATATTGTTCCAATTAGTTTTCTAAATTGGAGTGAGGAAATATGCAGGCATGACCAAAATAACAATTTTTATTAAAATTCATATGTATTTGGTAAATTATCTCATATTCATCACATGATTTAATCTGCTCCCACAAAATCTATTTCAAATTATTTGAAAGACTAAAATAAGACTTTTCCTCTTTCTTGTCTAGAAAACATTATATTCAACATACAAGGACAAATTAATGTTTGAAAAACTATTCTATTAGCATGAGATTTCTGCAACTATCCTCTGATCTTTAATTCCTTATCAGTCTCTACCTGCCCTGATTTTAAATGACAAATCTTGGCAAACAAACTAACACATATCAAAAATGTCTTTCATAGGTAAGATTATTGATATATCCATCAAGGACTACAATGCTACACAGCATGTGGCATGTTTAATTTGTTGTTTAAAAGCTTCAGATCAGCAACCAGGCCCATCAGTTACCATCTAAATGGATGGCCTTGGAAAGGCTAGTTAACTTTTCTCCGTTTAATCATTTGTAATACAAGGAAATAAAGGATTATTGTGATTTTTAAATTTTCAATCTCAATATCTTTAACAACAAACATTTACTAAATAACTATGATATGCAAGGAAATTTGATAGCTATTGTTAATTATTGTAAGAAAAAAAGAAGTAAACGAAGGACAATAAAAACAAAAATTCAATTTCCCCAAACCAAGATAATATCTGGGACATAGACTATATAGCTAAGAAGTCATTTGGGTCCTTACAACTAATACATTTACTTACAGATCTCTGCTTTAGTAAAATTGTGGAAATTAACAGGTAAAGTATTTCCCAAAGTCCTTTTGAAAACTTGTTTCTATAAGGGACTCAAGAAATGAAACTAGTGCTGCACTTAATTATAACATGAAATGTTAACTCTATACTGCAAGAGCAATCTTGAAAATTATTGAACAATTAGAATAACATTAACTTTCTTCCTCAGTGATTTAGGTGGTATGAGCTTGGCAAATTAATGATCATCCTTGGGAGATAAAATGTGTACGAAAATTTCAACAGTTGTACCCTGAGCAATCTGGAAGAATAAATGTACATCATGTGGGTGTAAATTACTATAACCATTAGAAATACAAATATTTTGGCCCTGCAATGCTACTGGTAGGTAGTTATTCTGGTCAAGAAAGAGGAATGTACAAGGGGTCAATTGAATCTAGGTTTCCAATACCAATAAATAACTGTTTAAATAAATTATTTTATATCCATACTATGAAATGTTTG
Source organism: Cabassous unicinctus (assembly GCA_029593785.1). Classification (NCBI taxonomy): domain Eukaryota; kingdom Metazoa; phylum Chordata; class Mammalia; order Cingulata; family Chlamyphoridae; genus Cabassous; species Cabassous unicinctus. The sequence continues at coordinate 4,029 of JAQZBX010091648.1, forward strand.
CAGCCATTATAAACAAAGAAGTGGAAATATACACACTGATCTAAAGGAAATTTTAAGCTTATTTTTAGGGCTCTAAAGCAAATTTCAAGGTAGTACAATTTTTTATCTCAGTTATGTGCAAGCTCACACACACACAGACACTCCAACATAGCTATGTATTTCAATAATATATGTACATTTCTGAAAATATTGAGAAAAGCAATTAGGAGGGCATACATCCAATGACTGTTGACAGCTCTTCTCTCCGGGGAAAGAACTGAGGATGGTGGAGATTAATAAGGGGATTTTCATTTTATCAGTCAAGTTTATAATATATTATTATTTAAAAATAATTTATAAATAAATCTACAACTGGCTGTAGCATATTTTATTCAGAAATTCTCCCTAAGAATTCGGCCCAATGATAATATCTGGGGCTTCTCCTGGCTTCCAGAGGGAATCTCATCAGTGAGGGTCTTCCAGCAGCCATCTTGGGGATATCGATATCCATGTGGACTTCTTTCCAGGTTCCAGATCCATCTATCGATTCCCTATTTTACTAGCCTGCTTCAATATTGCATTTCTTTCCAGAAATCAGGTGTGGCCAGGTATTGCCAGCAAATTGGAAAGACAATTCAAAAGATAATTTCTGGCCACCACTTGAAGTAGTTAAGAAGGCAGCAAACAAAAACTGCAGTTTACTATGGAAGAAATTACATAGATATTACAGATTAAGAGAGGCTTACAAATGCTTCAGTAAATATGAAATTTGAAGGTGAAGTAACACTTAATATTTTCTAGGAAACATACCATTTGTGATATATAAAACTCTTGACAGCCTCTTTAAGAAAACCTACATTAATGATGCCCAATTTAAGGAAACATTATTTAAATCAGATTTCTATGTTTGTTTGTTTTTAATGCAACTTTGTATAGAAAGCAGATCTCCCATTTTTAAAATCAGGATTGTCTTGTGTATTTGGGTAGGGTTCTATTTAGGATCTTGAAGCTAAAATAGTATAATGTATTAATTCATATTTTGATTCAAAATGCCAGATTTAACATATTTTAATCTGGGCTATCTATCCAACCTTAAGTGATTTACTTAACCATTATACTCAAACCATGGACACTGTAAATTCAAATGAATACTGTAGAAATGAGATATTCAGCTTGTATCAGTTATCTACTACCACAGTAGTGGTGCATTAAAAAACACCCAAGCATTTAGTTCTCTTTGTAATTACTTTAAGTCAGCTGTGTCTTGGGTTCAGGTCTGTTCCATGTAACTTTTTTCTCATGATCATGGTAGAAGATCAAGATAGCAAGCACAATTGCATAAGCGCAATATAAGTCTTTGCTTGCATACATGCTCTTTGATGTTATTGGCCAAAGAAAATCACATGAATGAGCTTATCATTAATGGGGATTGGAAATTTACCACCCCTGTGATAATGGAAGAAGGAAGAATAATTATTTGCTGAATAATAATATAATTGCACAGTGTGCCCTCTTATCCATAAATCTTCACAGCACTCCCATATAAAAACACTCTCACATTCATCTCAGGAGCCCGTCTCATCCAATCACAGCATCAGGCTCAAAGCCCAAGAACTTATGATATGTATCAGGCCTAAAAGTGGATCCTCTTTATCTAAAGATTTATGAATGAGTTTTTGGTACACCCATTTCCCCACACACATACACAAAGTACAGTGGTGGTACAGAGACAGGAACATATAAATAGACATTCTCATTTCAAAACTAAAGAATATGTGACAGTAATTCTTGATTCATAGCAAGTTTGAAATCTCACTAGGTAAATATTACTAGGTCTCTCAGCCCTGAGATTAGGGTTGCGTAGGTCCAGTTTTGCTCTTAGGAAATATCTCTCCTATACATGTTTCACCATAGATCATGCCTCTACCCTTTGGTGGTATTGAATTCCTTACATTTGTAAGGTTCAAGTTCCTATTTCCTTGTGGCTACCATCTGACAGTCATTCCTATATTTGGTAACCTGAATTCCTTGGGGCATGACCCCTTCCTCCATCTTCAAAGCCAGCAAAACAGGTCAAGTCTTTTTCATGCTTCAAATCTTACCTGCCTTTTCTCCCATTGTCATATTTCTTTGATCCACTCTTTTGTCTTTTTCTTTCAGACTTCAGGTTCTATGTGATTATGTATATGTTTATAATCCAGGATAAGATCCCTATTTCAAGATTTATAAACTTAATTTCCTCTCCAAAGTTCATTTTAGTATAACAAACACAGGCATAACACCAAGGATATCTTTGTGTGTTGGGGAGACAAGGAAGCAACTACATGCCTACTATAACATATACAATCTTTATAGGAGTAGACAATTGTTTCTTAAAGGATGAGATTCAACACTTGGAAAATAACATAGTTGTTGAACTTTCAGGTAGTAGGGACCATGGTTTTGCTTGATTGTTTTCATTTTTGGCCAAATTAAGGAATGAGGATCAGGATGTTCATAGAAATGTGGGATTTATGCAAGTTTGTTTTCATTTATCTACTTTTCTAAGAGGTCTTTGAGAAAAATTAATTACTTTTTGAATTGAAAATACTATTCTGAGAAAAAAATAGTACATTTGAAGGTAAGGAAAATTTATGTTACAGAAATAAGTTGATGGTTAATGGATCTGTGTGGTTTTATCTATGCTTTCAACCTAATTTTTTTTTTTAGGAGGTACTGGGGATTGAACCCAGGACCTTGTACATGGGAAGCAGGCACTCAATCACTGAGCTACATCAGCTCCCCAATGAGAGTTCACTTTTTTAGATAGTTTGTTTGTTTTGTTTATAGGAGGTACCTGGGATTGAACCCGGGACCTCATACATAGGAAGCAGGCGCTCACCCACTTAAGCTACATCTGCTCTCTTCACCATAATTTTTTAGCTAAGTTGTCCTCTCATGGCAATGTATGCAAGTAGTTTTACTCAATGATCATAAGTCACTTTTCTCTATGTAGTTCAGCATTTCTTATGACCCTTTTTGCCTTTAGTTGTAGCTATAGTCTTTACATTTTCATAGGACCTAAAATTCTGCCACTGTTATAAGCCTTTTCTCTAGATGCAATATTTAAAATCTTGATATTTCCTCCAAAAAAAGATGCAAAATGAGAGATAATAATTATTTCAGAGGATCAACTTCATGAAACTCCAAAGTTAATATAATTTTTCTGTGCTTTCAGTTAATATAGAAAATAGTATAAAAATCTTAAATGTGTTTGAAGATAAAACTATCAGTTTTCATAGAGAAATGATTGATTCTAGAATCCAAGTAATTTTCGCCCTTCACAGATTGAAAATAGATTTAACAGATTGTAAACATTACTCTACCTGCTGATGCATTATTAAACACCACGGTAAAATCTAAAGTTATAGTTTCTCTAAATTAATGTTTGTGAATATTAGGAAATATGCAGTGCATGGATATTAGCAAATGGTGTCAATGCCACAGATGCAAACTTGCTTTTTTTAAATAAAGGAAAAGAAGAAAATCCACATGGAATTTATGTTCAAGTATATGTATTCAAAAAGTTGAATGGACAAAGAAAGAAAGATTTTTAGAATGTAGAGTATTTTCCTGGTTTTTAAGCTATTTAAGAAACCTAACTTTACTGTCTGGAACAACAGGTTCATTTGATTGAAGTGTTTCAAAAGAGGGTCAGACAACTGAAAGCAGAGGAAAAGCCTAAAAAATCAGATACACAAGACAATCCATTCTGTTGGATTTTCATTAAAGTAGACACTCTGTTTGACTGTGTATTTGCCTTTTCTCCCAGTAACACCTGCCACACAGCACTTTTTTTTAATGACCAAGGAAATAATTTTTCAGCACATGAAAGTCAGAAATGGGCTCCTGGTCATGAAATTCAATGATTTTGCTCTATTCCTCATCAATCTGAAACAGCTAGCCTGAATGAAGGGAGGAATGGCCTCTGAAGATCCAGTTTTGGCATCAAAATAAGAAAGATGTTTTTATATCCTGGAGAAATACTCTCTTCAATGGAGTATATGCTCAGAATCAGTGACCAGTACTCAGTATGTTTCTACCAAGGCTGGTTCAAAGGATCAAGAAACAAATAGTGGTCATGGGAATGGCTCATTTTCTTGTTACCTTTATGATGCACCATTGAGATGTTTGTTTGCCACTTGGCCCCTTTGAGATCCTTATGACAATCAACAGGCTAAGAAGGAAGTTACTGTAGTCCCTGAATTAAGTTACCCTGACTCTTAATGGGGTAAGAAGTAATTTGTCTGGAATGCAGGGTATCCCCTGGGTCTCTGGTTTGTATCCTCATATTATAATATTTAGTGAAAACTACCCTAAAAAGCAGGGTTGCTAATGATCAAGAAAACTCAGGAAGCAATATTACCCATGGTTAACAGAGGTTCCACTTAAAGACAAAGGGAATAAGCATATACAGTGAAAGACAAAATTTACATAACAGTTACGATCATGTGAACAGTTGCAGAAATGAGGAATTTAACATTTATAAGTATTTCTAACTTATTTTAATATGAATATGTTTATAAATATACTGATCAGTTATTTCTATTTTTGCTTCTCCTCACCAATTCTCTTACTATCTAGTGTTATATTTGTTCATAGTAGCTAACATATACGTATGTTTCAATAATCTAAAAGTGAGTACAACTCATCTAGAAGCAAAATGAACATCACCTGAAGAAGAATAAATCATCTATGGGACTTTATTTCATATTTTGGGGAGATGATGTATGTATTTGTGGTTTTATTACAGATAGTTGTACTATGAAGAGATTCATTCAGATTACAACATTGATTGTAGGTTGGGAAATTTTGAGGATTTGGGTTTTACATTGTTTGAAGATGCATGTACAAGAATAAATTGTTGACTCACATACTTATGATATTGAATATTATTTTTTTGCATGCCTTCAATTATTTTAATGATTATTATAACATGCTGATAGTTTGTAAGATAGTTTCATAATTATGATATTTGCTTTCTTCAGATTTAGGATTTTCCTGTTTCTTGTACTTCCTTTAAAAAATTTGGTCTGCCTCTATGGTGGATTCCTGTAGAGGGATTTATGTCAGGTTTTGCATTTTGTAGATTTTTCTGAACTCATTTGTGTGTCAAATGAGACAAAACGTGTGTTTTGACTGCATGCATTTTCTGGGAACTTAATTATTATACAAAAATATGTTTACTTATTAGTTACCATTAGTTACCACATTGTGGTATGAGTCTTGACTTACCATAAAATTGCTGGGATTTGCTGCTTGCTATATAGCTTTATAAATCATACCAATATATTTATCTTTACATTTTCATTTTAAGTTATAAAAATATTTCATTATATCTACACTTAAGTTTTCCTACTGAATTCTAGTGTAGAGAACACTCTATGCGTAAGGATAAAAACAAATTGTATTAAAATGTCTTTCAAAACTTACATAATGAAAACTACTCTTTTTTTTGTACAACTGAGATGCATTTTAAGCAATAGCATGGCTTACAGAAACATTTTATTGTATGTAGGTAGTTTAATATTAGGTAAAATAAACTTTATTTTTTAGATAGTAAATCAACAAAGAAATTAATGATATGATATTGTATAAGCCCAGATTCTAGTAAATTCTAAGGGAAGAAATAGCACAAAGAAGCCCTTGTGGGAGCTGGAAGTTTTCAACTTATTGACTTCAGTGGTAATGACATAGCTGATAAAACCATAAGTATTCATCAAACAGTGTACTTTATACATTTTTGCATCTGTTAAATTGTACCATACATCCAGAAAGAAAAAGATACATATAAAAATGTACACAATTACCTTAAGAAAATTTATCACCAAGAGTTATTATTATTATTATTGCTAAAGATAACATATATGTTTGCAATTTTATGTTTTAAATTTATTTTAAATTGGATTGTACAGATTTCTTAATTATTCTGAAAACAGGTATTATTATAATATCAATATTTCCTTCTTGAATTAAAAATTAACTTTAAATATACTGTGACACCTAAATTTTATCCTGATTTTGTAATTTTACTCACATATCTATTAACATTATAGATTTACTAATAATATACACTTTTGGACTAACAGGTGAATAAATTATAAATAATATGCAATGTCTTATAGGCATTGAATTATTTTCTCTATCTTAACTTATTAAATTATCAAAAATTAAAACTAGGGAAATTGTCACTTAGAATGAGATTATCTTGGAATTGTGTCATTTCCTCCTTTTAATGTTTTACTTTATTTAAAATGTCTTTAAACCTTTCTAGTGATATATCTATCTAATCAGTAATATAATATACTTCAGTCATTTTCCCATGGACACAATTAACAGGGACTTGTGTGATATTTTAGGATTTCAAAATGCCAGTGTAGAAAATTTAAAAACAGACATGGGAATCATTGTTTTAGAGAAGATTTATATAGTCTTTTATTGAAATGGCTGCTAAGAGATAGTTCATTCTTAAGAGTTAAAAGTAAAATATGGGACTATTTCTTCTACAAATGTTTTTTAAAAGTTAGATATTAGAGTTGTTTCAACCAATGCCCTCAATTTAATGATGAGTAAAGCAAGATCCAAAGAGAAGAGACTTTCAAAAAAATTGAAAGAAGAGATCTGATCATAAAAGAATAAATTTGTCTTTAAATGATGTCTCATTTAAGTGACCCTTGATATTACTAAACTTTCCTGATTCTACACACAATCCAATTCCCTACATTCAATATTTAACATTTAATTCCCTACATTAAACATTTAACACTTAACAGAAATATGACTTTGATGGTGCATTAACTTTGTGTCCAGCTTTTATCTAGTTCTAAACTAGGCTAAATCAGGCTAAATATGAAATGCAAGAAAATGAAATTCAGATCATTAATACTTTTTAAGCAATTGATACCATCTGGAGGGTGAATATTTTAGAACATTTCTTATTCTTCTTTGATTAAGCCTTAAGCATTTTGAAATGAGAGCAGCATCCATCAAATGTTCCCTCAGACACCCCAGTACCCACCTCACATAGCAGTTTCCAGTTTAATGAGCTGACACCAGTAAACCAATTTCATACCTTGTGTGGAACAACATTTGAAATGGAATAATAGGTTAGTAAATCCATGGGGAGGTTGCCATGACAATGCCTTCACAGGAAACCAATAGAAGTGAACATTCATAGATAATCTAGGATAACTATTAGCCAATTTTCATTAGCATTGAGAAACAAGCTTAAGGCCAAAGGATTGAAGAACATAAACAAATGGAAAGTTTTCTTGCAATTTGCTTCTAGGCTTAAGTTCTCCAATAGAATTCATTTACCCAGCTTTCAAACTATGGCCAAATTCTAGCACATATATAAAAGTAGGTTTTCTTTGTAATTCTTTAGTACCTTTTGAATTTTTCTCTAATAAAAGATTTTAAAGAAGAAAAACAACATACACCCAAATAAATAATTTTGAATTTTGAATAATCTAATTAAGTATTAAATGTTATGAAACAAAAATACATATTTTGGTATTATTATGGAAATAGATATTTAAATGACTACAATAATAGATTATGCCTTTTTATATTTATTTATATTAGAGATAGAAGCACTATTAGATAGGAGTTCAAACAGATTTTTGACAGTCTTTACTCTAGTTGGAAAGGAAAGACATCACCGTTCATTGCTGTGTCAGGAAAAAAAAACAACAACACCATGTAATCCATCTCTCCATTTGAGAGAGTTATACTTAGAGTTCACACATTTTTTTTCTACTGATATGACTGATTTTTGATTGATAAGATATGTAAAATGTTAGTAAGCATTATCTCTGCTATGATTTTCATTTAATTAGTGCATTTGATTTGTCTTATTAAACAAGTGGAAATAAACTTCTGTCATATTAAATGTAACTAATGTCATATCTATTGCATTAATTTTGAAATTAAGTGAAATTCAGGCATACTTTATTTTATTGCACTTTTTGATTGTTTTTTTACAGATTGAAGGTTTTTTTTACAAATTGAAAGTTCAGGCAACCTTGTGCAAAACAAGACTATCAGTGACAGTTTTCTAACAGCATGTGCTTATTTCATGTCTCTGTGTCAAATTTTGGCAATTCTTATAATACTTCAAACTTTTTCATTATTAATAAAAATAATGAGTCTGTTCTGGCAACCTGTAATCAGTTATTTTTGATAGTACTATTGAAATTGTTTTGGGCACTAAAAACCATGCCCATATTAGATAGTGAACTTAACTGATACATTTTTTCTGTGTTCTGACTGCTCCACCAACCAACCGTTTCCCCAGCTTTCTCCCTCA
>JAQZBX010091649.1:0-12366 GCA_029593785.1 Cabassous unicinctus
ATTGGATTTTTCACTTTGAAAAAAAATTAGCCTTTTTTTTTTTTTTGGCCCCTGGAAATCTATTCTATACCATACTTCCATTTTCTTGGGAGACTTTTTTTAAACTCAAGGCGTTCCTGTGGCAACTTTAGCAATTCTGGGTATGTATTCTGATTGTCCTGTTCAATCTTCCCCTCTTTGGCTGAGATGGGATGCAATTTTTTCATTTCACTTAAACTAAGCTTCAGGTCTAGATTTTAGGGCATTCCAAACAGTAAAAAATTCCCCAAGTGTTGAGGACCATGTACCTCTATTATCATTGAGAGGATCTGCTGTGGAAGCCAGCAGACTGCCTCTTCTTCCCTGCTGTGGGACCTGGAAGAAGTCTCCAAAGGGAACATGCTTTGCCTCCATCCTTTTGTGAGAATCACAGGGTATAAGGAGAAAGGAGAGTGTAGAATACATGTGAGTAGTGTGAGGGCAATGGCAATTATTTAGATTCAAGAAAACCCATTCTGGAACATCCACTTAGCTACCTTCTCAAGATCTCTGAATCAGTTATATTCACTTGCAAATAACAGAAACCAAATCTGGCAATCTTAAGTAAACTGAACTGACAGGAGGATAGAGGACGAGGCCTAGAAAACAAATACCAAAAAAGCTGTAGGGCAAGCAGAAGCTGTCTTTTAGTAGGAACACTCTGACCAGGGCACTGCCAACACTGCAGCAGAAAACTGTTGCTATGAATGATTCCTTCATTCAGAAGGAAGACTTAGAGACTATCTCTAAGTCTTTGTTCTCAAAATTCAATATTACAGAAAGGAGCATCTGATTGACCACACCTAGGCCATCCATCCCTGACTGCCAAGGGGTATATTTAAGGAAGGTTTGACCCCACCAGCTTCTGTATCCCTTTCCATAATGACCATCCATAGTTTTGAATCTTCAAAAATAGAAAAGGAGTTGGAAACTAGCCAACCAAAAAAAAGAAGAAAAAAAATTATTAATGTCTGCTCTAACTCCCAGATGTTATATCAGCTGAACCTCTTAAAGCCATACCTACAAGTTGCTTTAAAATGGAATTTCAAAGCACCAACACTTGGATAGGATATGTTCTAGTTTGCTAAAGCTGATACCATAAAATGCCTTGGCGTTAACTATGGGAATTTGTTAGCTTAAAAGCTTACAGCTTTGAAGCCGTGAAAATGTCCAAAACTAGGCATCATCAAGGCAATAATTTCTTCCCAAAGACCAGCTGCTGGCGATCCTGGACTCCTTTGTCTCATGGCAAGGTACATGTTGGCAACTGCTGGTCTCTCCCTTCTCTTCCTGGTTTCCTTGTTTTCAGCTTCTTGATTCCTTGGCTTTCTCTCTCTCTGAATTTCATTCTCTTATAAAGGACTCCAGCAAGAGGATTAAGACCCACCCTCAATGAAGTGGGTCACATCTTAAGTTAAGATCCTACTAAAAGATCCTACTTATAATGGGTCCACACCGACAAGAACTGATTAAATTTAAGAACATACTTTTCTGGAGTACAAACAGCTTCAAATCATCATATCTGACAAATATTCAGAGAAGAAATAACATCTGACATATATTCAGAGAAGAAAGCATCATTTAATTTTTTGTAGACTTTATATCTGGGACAAGAGGGAAGTAGGGAGAAATGAGTAAGTTCTAAAACAGAAAATGTGTTAACTTTTGAAATAAATTAGATTTCTTATACACAATATGAAAATCATATCATCAGCATTAATGAACTCCATGACCTCTGCCTTAGGTAGTCAGCTTAAATATAAAAATATTTAAAGTCTGCTTTGTGTTATATTTTTTAATAATCTTAGACTATATTTTGTTCTTTTTGATGGCAGCTAAATAGCATCTATGAAAGAAACACAAGGGTTAAAGACTTTTATATTGGCACTTTTAAGAAACAACAATAAAGGGCAAACAGAAGACACCAGAAAGTTTATATCACATAGCAGTCAGATTTCAAGCTGAGGTCTTAACAGCAATAGTAATTAATAACAACAATCAATATTTACTGAATGTTTACCAGGAACCTGGTACTCTTTAAGTACTTTGCATGTATTACTGCACGAATCCTACCTTCCTGTGTGAAGTAGGGATAGTATTCCCATTTCACAAATAGTGAAATTTGGAGGTTAGGTGGCCCCTGGTGTCACACAGCTGCTAACTGGTGGGGCCAGGATATAAGACCAGAGCATGTGCTCTGCAGCAATGTACCCAAAATCCTCCCTTGAGCGACTGGTCAGTTGGCTCAGCATCCTTTATAAAATGTATAAATTGCCTGTCTACCCCCACATATATAAAGAGAGATTCTTAAGGTAATCAGACCAGCATTTCATCATCTAGGCAAAAACCTTTTAAAAGTTAATTTTGTATATTAATCTCTCAAAATCATCAGACTCAAGCAAAAAGGAAAAAAGACAAGGCTTCCAATTCTTTCCTCCAGTCATTCCAAAGTGAAAATTTGCCTCAGAGAAACATTTCCGAATTCCTTGATTATATTCAAATTCAAAAAGTCTCCTATATAAACTATTAGAGGTTTCAGTGTACCTGAGAATAAGCCTTCTGCCAGGTTCTTGAATGCCAATTAAGTGTACAGAAGGGTCTACAACCAATCTTGTTGCCCTTAATAACTGTTATGTACTTTAATAGCAGCTGTATCCTCAATTTTGATTATAATTTCAAAGGTGCTCTTCACCTTCTCTCAACCTCTATAATATACAAGAACTCAAACAGAAAGAAAGCACTATGTGCCAAAGCCTACTGAGGACTGGGTCCTTGGGGAGCTGCAGGGATTCAAGTCCTTTAGCTAGTCCTTTATCTCAACAGAACCTAGATAAAAGGAAGATTTTTCATTATGTACTTTTGGGAAGGGGTTAAAAGGAGAAGGAGAGGAATATTCGTTTCAGTAAGATATTCAAAGTACTGAAAGAATGAAAAATTGAGAGAAGTAAAGGTAATAAAATAAGCCTACGAAAGATAATATTTTAAGGATGTGACATCAATATAAAACTCTATGACTAATGACTGAGAAAAATCCAATGTTCTAACAAGGTAAAGCAAGAAAAAGGAGAAAGTAGGAAAGTTGAAAGTCTGGAAGATTATGTAAGAAAACATACCAAGTTCAGTAACAGTTATCAGTGAAAAAGGAAGTAACTTAAGAGGTTGTGTGGCCAGAGAGAGGATAAGTGCAAGTTTTTCAAGGTAGTTTTATATATTGATTTGGTCCAGAATGTGGCTATGTTAGTAAGAGACTTAGAAGGAAATGAAAAAATCGGCTGAAAGTGGAAGAGTTGAAGGAACTAAAAGGACAGGGTCTCTAAAGGGTCATTCCAATGGAGACTGAGGATAATAACAGAGAATGTAATAAAGAAGTTATATGTCTGACCTTACAATAATTTCAGAAAAACTGAAAAATATATTAGAAACTGGAGTAAATAAGAGGAAGAAAAATCTTAATAATGGCATTACCACTACTTCTTTAAAAATGACCTATATATTTGAGTTTATCATAAAGATAACTGATTAAACTGAGATGGTATCATCCAGGAAAACAACAATTATGTAAATCAACCTGCCACTGTATAAACAAATTTCCACAATCTTGAGTATCAAGCAATAGATGCTATACTCTGGAGAAACTATGCTTGCCCTCGAGCAGCATGTTTCAGACTTCAAGATTAAAGATTTTATAAAATAAAGCATAATCTAGGAAGAATGCAAAAGAGGACATATATAAGAGAAAGAAATGCTGATTGAATACCCTTTCATATAATCTACACACTTAAAATGTACTTGAAAAGTCCAATTTTGTTTGAAATTGCTTTTCTCCTAGGCTATGGCACAAGTTGAAAATTAAGCTTTGAATTACTGTATTCAAACCACTCACTCAAAGCTTTCCAAGAGTAATCAAATGGTTGGTGTTACATTTTACCAAGGCAAAGAAAAAGACTTTGCCTTAGTACTGGATGACTTTTTTCTGAATTAACCTAAAGTATCCAAAGTATGCCATCCAATTCAGTAAGAACTTGTACTTTTATAATGGCTCTCATTGATGCTAAGATGGAAAATTCGCAGTCTTTTAAAACGATTGTAAATGAACTGAACTTGACAATAGTAATCCATCAAAATTTAGTTCCACACTAGCTGGCATTTGACTTGCATTTGGAGAATTAATGTTTTGAATCTTGTCCTTAAGCAACTTTAGATTACCATCTCTCTACTCCCCTTTTGATGGAAATGAATTGCTTCTAAAAGTACAGAAGCTATAAACTCTTCGATATTTATTCTGAGAGAACACTGCAATAAAAAAACAAGAGTGACTGGAAAGTCTTTATTTAAAATGTTATAGCCTTTAGGGTGAACTTACAACTTAGATATCGTCAAATACTACTTACCAATGCATACGTCGATTTTCCCTTTAATAGCAGCTTCGTGCAGAGGGGTATAGTTCCAGTTATCCCTGGCATTGGGGTCAGCTCCTTGGCACAGCAACAGAGCCACAACCTCAGCATGGCCAAAGGAACAGGCGTTGTGCAGCGGAATGAGGCCTCCGTCATCACGAGCATGGACGTTAGCACCCATCTGGAGTAAGTGTTCTACAACATCCTTCCTGCCAAAGCCTAGAGAGGACAGGGAAAAATGACTTGTACATTCATGAACTTTCATAAAAAAGAACAACTACAATTCCCTTAAAATATCAATAAATATGAATAACTCAAGTGCTGTACTGTGTAGGCAAAAAGAGTAAAAATTTAAAAATAAAGAAATGAAAAAACATGGGCTGCCATTCAAATTATTCTCAAAGACATTAGAACTAAAATAGTTCTTCCTTTAGTCTTTGTCCTTGGCAACTGCGCAAGAAATACAAAATCAGCGAGACCAGGCTCCTGTCCAAGGCTCTCAATTTCCCCCCATATTTCACAAGACAGTATTTTAAGAGATAATGCTTATTTAAATACTGCTGACAACCAAATTTAAAACAAATCACAATACACAACATTACAGAAACTGAAAAGGAATGCATGGATAGCAGAAATACATGGTGATAGTTTGGTTAGAGGGAATTTTGAAGAGGAAGAATCAATAATGTCAAAACAGCTATTCTTGCGACTTGTGGCCAAACTAAACAAAATGGGTAGGTTAAGAAGTATAACAGCTCAAGCTTGGATTTATTGAGTTTGAGGAAACAATATGACAAACATTTGGCAATACAGAACCAGAACACTGGTAGAAGCATCAGTTTGTAGACAGGGGAGGGAGGGGAAAGGGGGAAGAACGAGAAAGGATCTAAAGCAATGTAAGGATGAGGCAAATACATAAAAAGGTAAGAAATACCAAGGAATTATAACATGACAGAGGTAGGGGCAAGTTTCCAAACAAGTGGTCAGCAGCATTATGAAAAAAGTCAGGCACGATGAGGAGGGGAAAAAACAGCCATTGATAATTTTTAAGTCCTTTTAGTAAGAGATGAAATCACAAACTAGGTTGCAATGGGTTAAAAAGAAAACTGCAAATATTAACATTTTTATCTTTACATGCTAGTACCTTTATTAATGACTCTTTCTTTCCCACTCTACTTTACATTCTACTAGGTCCTTTGGCTGATTGTCACTATAACCTCCATGCTAGTGTGTAATGTTGTTAGAAAATGGCATCTTAAATAAAACTAAAAGGCAGTAAAAGAGTTTTATCTTCTTCTATTTCATGCATACAAAACTAAATGAGAACCGAGTGAAAAACAAAGGAAAAAGAAACTAGTTTTATTTCAAATATGACTTCCATGCTATTTATAGAAATTCATGTCTTCCAGAAAAACAGGCTCTAAGGAAATTATGTCTCCACAGATATTTACCACAAAGTCAAAATTAGGTTTCCATGGAAAATAGTATTCAAATTAAGCTGAAATTTTGGGAGAAAAAGAGAACAGTTTCTGTATTAGTAATTAGAACATCAAAACTATAGGGCACTTGCTAAAGTAACTGTCACTATCTTGCTAGCTTTTTTTTCTTCAATACCTGCAGACCTTTATAGAGCTTAAATTCTGTTTAATTCTCTAACTCGATGTCCTCCCTACCACCACAAACCCTACCCTCTTCTACTGGGCCATAGGTGCATTCCTTACTCAAGAAGATTAATGACTGTCTTTCTCTCTTGGATCTAGAATAAAAGACGTGCAAACACACATTTCCCTAATAATGTTTGAGAATTAATTTCCTTTCTTCATTAATAATCAAATAATGATAATTTTTAACTTAATTGGCATTTTAAAAAATACCCACTATAAAAACTACAAAGCAAAATAAGAAAGTATTTATTTTATAAAATAAATTTTAAAAGGTAGATGCTTCACTATATGTCTACGTTATTGCAATGTGGAAGTATGTGTAATCATTTAGAAGCACGTAAATAAAACAAGAAGAAAACTACAAAATATGAAGTGACCTGTTAAGATGATATTACAGATGACACAGTCACCTCTTTTAAAACCCATCTCTGCCGTTTAAAGGATTCTTTACAATATTAATGCCTCTGATACTGACTTGCCTCTTTGGAAAATATTTACGCTGCATCTATACAGATTTCACAAAATTATACTATATCTGTTCTACTGAATATGATTTTTAATTGGTCATCAACATTCTATCAATACTAAATGCTTATGCATTATTTTTCACACATGAAGAGAATTCATTATCTTTGAGGCCTTATATACAAAACCTTTGTTTCGTAACCAACATTTATAGTCAAAATTATGTCTAGAAGTGATTTATTTGGGTCTAAGGAACCAAAATAAATAATAATAATTAAGGAAAGTTTGAAGAACCAAGAACCAAACAGAATTTGAAAGATAAATTATCACTGATTTATCTCAAGGAAATATTCCCTAAATGAAAGCATTACAACCACATACTACAGACAGGATTTTCACTATCCAATCCATCAACCAAGCACACCTAAAAAAAATAGTAAAGTCACAATTTGTCTAAAGGAATAATGCTGCTACTTACACATATATATATAGCTCAGTACTGTGAAGCACAACGGGAAAACCAATCTAATGTCTCTCTCTGATCAAGCAAAGGTCACTAGAAACTAAGATGTGTATAATCTAATTTTTATCTATAAAGTATGTGCTGGAAAGACTTCCAGTCTAAGAGTTGTAAGAAAGGTGTAAATTAACTTTCACAAAAAATTATTTTTGTTCAAGGTACAGTGCATGCCTTATTCTTGACATTAAAAATAATAATAATGATAAATAGCTAACATGCTTGCTTTATTTTAAAGCAATTTCAGGTTTATAAAAAAAAAAAATTTAGAACATACAGAATTCCTATGTACTCTCCTCCCATCCCTACCCCGTGGCCTAAACACACAGTTTCCCTATTATTAGCATTTTGCAAAGTGTGGTACCTTTGTTACAACTGATGAACCAATATTGTTATAATTACAGTATTAACTATACTCCAGAGTTTACATTAAAGTTGTAATTTTTGTATTGTATAGTTCTTTGGTAACACATATATAACCTAGAATTATCCATTTTAACACTTTCAAGTATACAATTCAGTGGTGTTACATTCCCAATGTTGGGTTACCATCACCTCCCTCAATTACCAAAACTTTTCCATCACCCAAAACAGAAACTCTGGCCAATTAAGTATTAACTCCCCACTCCCTGCTCTACTCCTAACCCTGGTAATCAGTATTCTAATTTCTGCCTCTATATATTTGTATATACTTGAAGATCATATACGTGAATCATGCAATATTTGTCCTTTTGTGTCTAGTTTATTTCATGCAACATGATGTTTTCAAGGTTCATCCATGTTGTATCATGCATCAGAACTTCATTCCTTTTCACAGTTGACTAATATTCCACTGTTATGAATATACTATATTTTGTTTATCTATTCAGCTGTTCATGAACACTTGAGCTGCTTCTATATTTTAGCAATTGTGAAAAATGCTGCTATGAACATCAGTGTGCAAATATCTTTTCAAATCTTTCCTTTCAATTCTTTTGGGTCTATACCTAGAACTGGAATTGCCAGTTCATATGGTAATTCTATGTTTAACTTTCTGAGGAAGCACCAAACTGTTTTCTACAGCAGTTATACTATTTTATGAGAGTTCTTATTATTCCATAGTCTGCCGAACACTTGTTATTTTCCTTTTACTTTTCCAATGGTCGCCATTCCAGTGGGTGTGAAATGGTGGTTTTGATTTGCCTTTCTCTAACAGTTAATGATGTTGGACAACTTTTCGAGTGCAATTATCAGCCATTTGTATATGCTCTTTGGAAAAAAGTCTTTTCAAGTGCTTTGCCCATTTTTTAATTGGGCTGTTTGTTGTTGAGTTGTAGGAGTTCTTTACATAATCTGAATATTAAACCCTTTTCAGATATATGGTTTCCAAATATTTTCTCCCATTCTGTAGGCTGTCTTTTAACTTTCTTGATAAAGTCCTTTGATGCATAGAAGTTTTTAATTTGATGAAGTCCCATTTATCAACTTTTTCTTTTTTTACTCATGTTTTGGTGTAAAGTCTGAGAAACCAATATCTGGCATATGGTCCAAAAATGCTTACCTATGTTTTCTTCTAGGAGCTTTATAGATTTGATTCTTTTAATTAGATCTTTGATCCATTTTGAGTTAATTTTTGTATACGGTATGATGTAGGGGTCTATCTTTATTCTTTTGCCTACAGATATCCAGTTTTCCCAACACGATTTCTTGAAGAGATCATTCATTCCCCATTGAGTGGTGCTTGCCCCCTTGTCAAAAATCAATTGGCCATAAATGTAAGCGTTTATTTCCGAACTCTCAATTCAATTCTACGGGTCTGTATGTCTGTCCTTGTGCCCGTTCCATGCAATTTTGACTACCGTAACTTTGAAATAATTTATAAAATTGGGAAGTGTGAGTCCTCCAACTTCATTCTGTTTCAGGATGTTTTTGGCTGTTGGGGCCTCTTAACCTTCCATATGAATTTGATTATTGGTTTTTCCATTTCAGCAAAGAAGGCTGTTTAATTTTAACTGCAGAAAAAAATTGTGACTACATTGAATCTGTAATTCACTTTGGGTAGAATTGGCATCTTGACAATATTTAGTCTTCCAATCCACGAACATGGAATGACCTTCTATTTATTTAGGTCTTTTTAATTTCTTTCAATAATGTTTTGTAGTTTTCCATATACAAGTCCTTTACCTCCTGGGTTAAAGTTATTCATAGATATTTGGTTCTTTTACTTCCTGTTGTGTATGGAGTTTTTTCTTGCTTTCCTTTTCATGTTGTTCATTACTAGTGCATAAAAACGCCACTAAGTTTTGCATGTTGTTCTTGTACCTTGCCACTTTCCTGTATTTATTAGGTCTAGAGCTTTGCTGGAGATTTGGGGGGGATTTTCTACATGTATTATCATGTCATCTGCAAATAGGGAAAGTTTTAGCTCTTCCTTTCAATTGGTTATCTTTTCTTTCTCTTACCTAATTGCTCCAGCTGGAACTTCCAGTACAATGCTGAGTAACAGTGGTGAGAGTGAGCATCATTGCCTTGTTCCTAATCTCCAGGGGTAAAACATTCAGTCTGTCAACATTTATAATGCTGAGGAAGTATCCTTCTATTTCTAATTTTCTGAGTGCTTTTTCAAGAAGGGGTGTTGGATTTATCAAATGCCTTTTCTGCATCAACTGACATGATCATGGGTTTTTTCCTCCTTTGTTCTGTTAATGTGGTATATGATCTTGTTTTTCGCATGTTGAACCATTCTTGCATTTCTGGGATAAAACCCACTTGATCATGGTGTATAATTCTTTTAATGTGCTGTTGGGTTCAGTTTGTTAGCATTTTGTTGAGGATTTCTCCATTTATAGTCATAATGAATATTGGCCTGTAATTTTCTTTTCTTGCGATAACTTCATCTGGCATTGGTATAGGATGATGCTAGCCTCACAGAATGAGTTAGGAAATGTTAGCTTCTCTTCAATTTTTTAGAAGAGATTGAGCAAAGCTTGTGTTAATTCTTCTTTAAATGCTTAGTAGAATTCAGCAGTGAAACCATCTGATCCTAGACTTTTCTTTGTTGGGAGGTCTTTGATTATTGATTCAACTCATATTATTTGTAAATGGTCAGCTGAGGTCTTCATTTTTTTTCTTGCGTCAGTGTAGGTAGTTTGTGTGGTAGCTAACATTTAGTAAGCTTTCATGTGAAGAAGTTTGCCAAGTGCTTGACACACATTAGCTCCTCACCTTAAAACCCTGTAAGATACTATGACCATCATTTTACTGTTGAGAAATTCTTTCTCTCAGTTCTGATATTCATAACTATACTTCCAAATATACATCTTAAATCTGTCTGCTTCCCCAGTGATACTAGCCCATTTTCAAGCCCCGTAATCTCTTGTCTAGATTGCGTTCTAACTGGTGTCTCTGCTGTCACATCTGCTGCCCTACAATTCATTAACAGGCAGTGATCTTTAAAGGAATAAACGTGATTGTGGAGCTTCCCTGTGTGAAGTCCTGCAATGGGTTCCCATAACACATATAAAAAAATATTAGTACAAACTCCTTATCATGACCTATAAAGCAGGTAATATAAAGAGGTCCTGTCACCTCTTCAATTTCAATGAGTTTTATTCTCCCTGTCTGCCTTTCACTTTCTGTTGCTTGAATATGACAAACCTGAATCAACCTAAGGGAGTCTGCACTTGCTGTGTGCCATACCTAATTTATGCCCCGCATCTTCACATGCGTAGCTCCTTCTATCATCCAATTCTCACCTCAAAGGTAAACTCAGAGAGGCTTTCCCTGGCTACCGAATTTAAAGTCACCCACGTATACAGACACACACACACACACACACACACAATCACTGTTTTTAACATCACCCAGTTTTACTTTCTTCCTGCACTTAACCACTACCCAAAAGTGCCTTGTTCATTTATTTGTCTACTTACCTATTATGCATCTCCCCATTCAAGATATTCCATGAAAATAGGTAACCTGACTGGCTTTCTTAATCATTGCCTATATCTCCAGCATCTAGAATAGTGCCTGATACACAGGCATGGCACTCAATAATATTTGTTGACTAAGTAAATATACATAATGTTTATTTGCTTCATGGTAATTAGAATCAAATAGTAACTAAGAAGATTTCAATTATTTTTAATTTACAAAAAGAAAACAGATTTAAAGGTTTTTCTGACAAGGAGTATATCAGAATATTTTAAATATTTTAAAATATTCAAACAAAACACCAAGTTTTCAGGAAGGAACATCATCTGTAATGACACCAACCAGAGATATCACCATAAACATTTCCAGATTTCTTTCCTCATAAACATGTACGCATTTTTAAACACATACTTTCTGTGTTTTCACTTTTCAAATTTCATGGATTTTTTGGTAAAAATTGAAATTTTACATATAATTTTTAATGGATCCTTAGCATCTCATTACATGGATACATCATAATTTATTTAGTTGGGTGGTTTCACCATTATAAAAAGATTTTTACCAGTATATTTAAAAAATTACAATAAATTTACTCGTACATATATCTTTATATATTTGTCCAATTCTTCATTTAAGATAAATTCCTCAAAGTAGAAGTACTAGGTCAAAGGATATACATTTAAATATTCATATGTCACCAAACTGTCCTCTAAGTCATTCTATCACTTTTCATTGCCAACTAAAACACTTGAGAACATTACTGAATATTACTCTAAGCTAATCAGGTGACTTCATTCCTCTCTTCCAGAGACTAGCAATGAGACAGAAAGGGAACACCTGGAAGCTTCTGGAAAGATTATTTTCCCTACTAAAAGAACGTATACGGGTATGTGTGGGAAGAAAGCCCCTTTTTCCTCTCCTTCCTTCCTACTCTTAGAAATTTTTCATATGGGTTGATGACATTTTGAGCCACTGATGCCATGATAGAAAGGTAATGAGAATTATGAAAATATTGGCATAGAACCCTTACTTTGCTCAGAGTCCTGAACCACCTCTGGAACTTCCTACCTCTATCCTTGTCAAGCAGGAAATAAATGTCTTTAAGCTTTAAGGAACTCTTAGATAAGTTTGGGAATACACAAATTAGTATAGGTAAACCCATACTAATTAATACAAACATCTGTTCACAATCACTGTCCATTCAAGTTTTATCTCTGGTATACCTCTCCATCAATTCAGGTCTCCTTTTACATCCTTCTCTTTTGTGTTTTTCTCCATTAATATCTTGCATATATTTGTCAGGGATTATTGGATAAATCTTAAAGTTTTTGTTGCTATTGTGATGAAGAGGGCAATGGTATGGTAGGGGTGGTCAGTGAAGCCATGTCATATG
>JAQZBX010091650.1:0-12365 GCA_029593785.1 Cabassous unicinctus
TTAAAAAAAAAAAACTTTAAAAAATGATATCATCCAAATCTACCACCTGATAGAATTAATTTTCTCTAAATATGCCCTATAGAGCTATAGTCTGCTCTGTTGGTACTTTTATACAGGGACCAAGAAATCGAATTCAAGAAACAGGATGCTCAAAATTAAAACAAACAAACAAATCATACAATTTTTGTATAGGAAATAAAATGAAAATTAGAGGTGTTATATATAATAATATTAGGTCACAGGTCCTCAAATGGTTGTCTTTTTCCTAAATTAAACTGCATTTAATCTGTAGATTGCTTTGAGTAGTATTGACGTTTAGACAATATTAAGTCTTCAAATCCATGAACATGGATTCCTTGCCATTTATTTAGGTCTTTTAAAAAAATTTCTTTCAGCAGTGTTTTGTCATTTTCAGTATACAAGTCCTTCACCTCTGTGATCAAATTTGTTCCTTCATATTTTATTTTTTAGATGCTTTTGTAAATGAAGTTTTTTTTTTTTTTAATGCTGTTTTAGAATTTTCATTGTTGGTGTACAGAAACATGACCGGGTTTTGCATGTCACTTTTGTAGCCTACAACTTTCCTGAATTCATTTATTAGTTGTCTTAGTTTTCTTGTGGAATATTTGGGACTTTCTGTAGAAAGCACCATGTCTTCTGGGGATACAGACAGTTTTTACAAAGATCATTGGTTAAGAGTTAGGATAGGGAGTAGGTTGTGTGGACTTGAGTAAAGAGAAGAATGTACACAATAGCCACCTAGGAACTTGGGAAAGGCTGGAACTAGAGAAGGGTGATATGGTTGTCCAGAAGCAACAGGGCTGACTGGAATGTAAAGTTAGACCACCTAAGGAGTTATGTTTTCTCACCAGCCAGAGTCAACTCTTGGGCACAGGTGGAAAGTTGGATTTAATCAGGTTGCAGTTCTTTCCAAGGGAGAACGATAAAGCTCTATATATACCAAGGCATGCTTAAATGGACTGACATGCAGTCTAAACTGGGAAAGAAGGGATAAAGGGTGACGGGCAGTTAGGAGGTGGTAGGATCCATGGATCAGAGGCTCCAGTAGGATCGGAGGTGGAATTCTCGAGGTAGTGATCTGGAGGGAAAGAGGTGGTGCCAGTGGGACTGAGATCAGAGGTGGTGCTGTTTGCAGTTACCAGCAGTGGAAAGGTCTAGGGTGGGTCAGTTTGCAGGGTACGTATTCATCTTGCAAAACACAGCTTTTGTCAAAGCCTTCCTGACCCTCAACTGACTCCACTCTCTGCTTCCATAATTCTTTGTGCATATGCATTACACTGTATTATTATTGTTATGATATCTTAGCTAGAACTATATGAACTTGCCAATATTTGATTGTTTTTGCCTATAGAAAGTCTTAGCTTCTTGAGGGTAGGGACAGCTTTATATTTATCATCACAGTACCTTCATATAACTGGGATTCATGAAATTGTTGTAGGCTACAAAAGATAGATAAATACACAAATGAAATTCCATCAAAAAAGCCTTCACACAATAGTTTGCAGTTTACATATTCCAGTGGATGGAGCTTTTCAGCAGCACGAGGGAGATTTGATGGAATGGTGAGAGTGCTTTTTTGGACGGACATCAGCAACCAGCAAGCCAGTGATGGCTTCTGTAATGCAAGAAGGACTCATGTTCTCAAGTTTAACTTCAGTGGGGATTTTCTTCTGTGGGATCTGGCAACCCCCTGGAACTTATTACAGTCAGTGCTTCTTACATTGGCTGGATATGCAGAAGGGAAGCTGATGCTTTCAGAACACAATCATGCAAGACAAGGACCGGCAACACCCTTATTTTTTTTTTTTAGGTTTATAATTTTAAAAAAAAGTCATTGGCTCACAGTATAATCACAGAGTTGTGCATTCGTCACCACAATCAATTTTACAATTTTACCACATTTTCATTACCCCAAAAAGGAAAACCTCCAAACAGATATACCTCTCTATTGTTGACATTTGGCATCCGTATAGTACCTCTGTTACAACTGATGAAAGGATATTAAAATATTATTGTTAACTATAGTCCATTCTGTGGATTAGGTGCTTTTTTCCCCATATATCAACCTGTTAACACCTTGTGATAGTGACATACATTTGTTCTAGTGCATGGAAGAACATTCTTATGTTTGTAATATTAACCTCATTCATCGTCCACAACAGGGTTCACTATGTTTTACAGTCCCATATTTTATTCTCTAGCTTTCTTTCTAGTGACATACATGACCCTAAACTTCCCCTTTCAATCGCATTCACACACATACTTCAGCGCTGTACATTACACTCACAAGAACCAGTGTCTTCCTTTTTACACATTCATAGGTCCAATTCAGATAGAATACAACTGGGAATGCTCTTTTTTGCTTTTACAGACACATCCATTCCATTTGTAGACATGATTCATGGAAAATAACCTACAGGCTTAGAATGATTCCAATGCGTAAATGGCATTTTCCATTTAAGTTGAGTTGGTTTGTTCCATCTTGGCATCAGGTTCAGACTCCTGGGGTCCCCATGGGTGTGGAGACCAGAACTGGAGTTCCCAGCACCTACTGAGGGCTGTAGGCTGTGGAAGCAGGACATGGCAGGGTAAGACTGGCTCTCCTGCCAGACTGTCCAGGTTCAGAACCCACCTCACCTCTGACTCCCTGCCTGCTCCTTGGCAAGTTGCTCAACTTCCTTGTGCCTCAATGTCTTCACTTTTTAAATGTGGATACACAAGAGCAGCCACTTCACAAGGCTCGGGGCAGACCCGGATGTGCTCATACCTGTGCTCCAGGTACCTCCTTTCTTGTCACTGAACAAGTGCTCCAGGTAGGTGCTGCCTAGGTGCTTTGTATGTATTGCCTCATTTAATCAGCACTAAATTCTCCTTGCCATCATGCAGGTGACAAAACCCTGCTCAGCAAAGTTAAATACAGGAACTCTAATACAAAGGTGTTAAAAACCAGTGTGTTCTTGTCAGCGTCCCCCTAAACTCCTGCCTCTGTCTCTCATGTTTTTCGGACACGTTCTTGCCTGATCTGGCCTCTTTTATCATTCCAGTCTCGCCTTCTGAATATTCCACCCAACACAGTCCTTTAATATGATCTTTCAGAGGAGCTGGCTCTGTCATATTGTTTCAAGGCTCTAGATGGATGGTTTCACATGTTCTTCCCCCCTATCTAGTGGCCTTCTGTTTTAGTCTGCTGGGCTGCCAAAAGCAATAGACCAGAAATGGGCTGGCTTTTACAATGGGGATTTATTGGCTTGCAAGCTTACAGTTCCAA
Source organism: Cabassous unicinctus (assembly GCA_029593785.1). Classification (NCBI taxonomy): domain Eukaryota; kingdom Metazoa; phylum Chordata; class Mammalia; order Cingulata; family Chlamyphoridae; genus Cabassous; species Cabassous unicinctus. Next base: position 3,290 of record JAQZBX010091650.1, read on the forward strand.
AGCATTGGTGTGGGGTGTCGGTGGTGATGGGGGGATACATGGGAGGGTGTTCATCTGGGGCATGCCTCTAAGGCATACGAATGTGTTCAACTTTTCTTGGGGCATTGTCATGGTGGATGGAGATCCACACAATAACCGAAAGAATATGGAATTCCCATCCTGGGGAGTTCTGCTACATTCTATAATGAGACAGCAAGAATTCCACCAGTATGGGGCAGTGCCTAGTGAAGAAAGGCAGACCATTGCTCTGGGTCCTTGATATTGATGACTGTACTTATGAACCTTTTCTTTTGAAATTGAAACTTAGCCTAGTATTATATGTTGCCTAAGAGTTACCTCCTGAGATTCTCCTTGTTGCTCAAATGTGGGCTCTCTCTAAGCCAAACTCAGCATATAAATGCATTACCTTCTACCCCCCCCCACCCCCAGCATGGTACATGACTCCTGGGGATGAGCCTCCCTGGCACTGAGGGATTATTACCAAACGGCAACTAGAAATGCACCTGGAAAAAGACCTTGACCATGTGGGAGAAATGGTAAACACAAATGAGTTCTTATGGCTAAGAGATTTCAAAGTGAGTTAGGAGGTCATTCCAGAGGTTACACGTATGCTCGTCTCAGCAGGATCTCATTGACTGCCACAGTAAATATTACCTTAAATAGCAGGGCTCCTGAGGGCTCTAGAGACATGCAGACACTATACGCAGGGCAGAGAGCTCAAGAGTTTGGCACCCTGCCGATAGGCCTTACCTTGGAATTTATGCTTCTCATAAAGACAGAGTTAGACTCATTTGTGGTTTCCCTATACATGGCTTTTCTGCCCTTTCTATTTGAACCTATAATTAGTACTATACTTGATAGGTGTATGTCCAAGAGACTTAAATCTTTAGTCTGCCCATGTACTAGTTGGGTCCTGAATCTCATCAGAGTTGCAACACCTACTCTCCAGTTTATTGGACTCACCCATGACAACTAACATTAGATGATGATGGGTAATGCACATCCCAAGGAACAAAGGGAGTCTGCAGCTGCAAGCAAGAGAGTCCCATTCATCTGCCCCATAGGATCTAAGCCCCCTCTCAATTAGAGGAAGAGTAGGCATCACCATCCCCAAATCCTCAAGATTGGGGAATGAACAATGGACTAAAGTAGACTCAGTATTATTCTACTATAGATTTATTTTTATTCTAGCAATGTAAGAACTTTTGTCATTGATGTGGAGGCAGTGGCCACTGGACATTCTGAGCAGAGGGAGAGGGAAAAATAGGTGAAATATGGGAGCATTTTTGGGACTTTGGAATTGTCCTGCATGATGTTGCAGTGATAGATACAGACCATAATATATTTTGTCATAACTTACAAAATTGCACGGAACCAAGTGTAAACTGTAATGTAAACTATAATCCATGGTTAGTGGCTATGGCAGTTTATTATTTATGAGTTCCAAAAGAGGTATTATGTTTGTAAACTGGTCTATTTCTCTGGGCGTGATACCCTTTGATTTTATTAGATTCAGCTGAGACATATGATTAAATTAAGATTAGGGCTTTGATTCAACCGCATCATTAGAGTGTGACTCAGTGTTGAGTCCCAGCCCCTTGGGCTGTTAAAACAGACTCTCACGTGGAAGTGGACACACAGGAGAAGAATACAGAGAAATAGAGACAGCTCCATAGATGGAGGCCCTGGGAGGAGAGATGAGCCTGATAGTGTACAGCTGCAGTTGAGCTTGGAAGGAAACAAGTCCTGGGGAGAGAGACAAGCCTTATGTCAGTTTACAGCTGAGGTTATCGGAAGAAGCTAGGACCTTGGAGCCTTAAGAGGAAGAGGAAAGCTGAACCCTCACAGAAATCAGCAGCCATCTTGCTCCAACATATGGCAACAGACTTTGGATGAGGGAAGTAACTTACTCTTTATGGCCTTGTGACTGTAAGCTTCTACCCCAAATAAATACCCTTTATAAAACCAAGGACCCAACCAGGGCCTCAACTAGAGTATGCGGACTTTCAGGGCATAAGCAATGCCTTAATATGCTTTGTGTCCTCTGCACCCAACACTATACTTTGAATGCTTTTTAAAAGTAGTGAAATAATGGTGAAGCATGTCCTCTTCTGCATCACCTGGACCTAAATGTTAACATCACCTCCACCACTGAATACCTGATTGAACTGTGTTTCTTAAGGTCCTGAAACCACAATTTCTTCATTTGAAAGATGAGGATGATAATACTTTCTTTATAGAAGTGTTGGGAGGATTGAAAAAGACAATGCATTTAAATCTTTACTCAGTGCTTAGTGCATTTTAAACATGGAATAGATGTTATTATTGTTATGAGCATTATTTTTAAAGTGAGGATTCCAACTCAGGTCTGTTGTTTTTACTCCTACTTGAATGTCCCTCCTTGAAAGCAAGCAATACACACAGAAAGCACCTTCATTACTGAAGCCCCATGAGTACAATTCAGGGCATTACTGTGTGAAGGTGGATTATTTGTACTCTTTAATATTTAAACTACTTAGAAATGTCCAAAATCCACAGTATGATATTTTTTGAGCAAGGGTACTGTATCTGTCCATACAAAATGGTTCTTCTTGCTAAACTATAGACAGAATATCTGGACCCAATTGTATGTATCCATGAACATATAAATGGGGCACAATTAAAATATATATAACAACTCAAAATGTTATGAAATACATAATTATACAAATATATAATGGTGCATAATGCTTCACATTTCCCACTCATGTCACGATGTATAAAAGGACTAGAATTTATATACCTGTATAGTCCTGTCATTACCTGTTACCAAGTAAGAGGGTTTATGCTGCATCTTCTGTGATAGTGAAACTGCCCCCTCCCTAAAACAAACTCACACTGCTCCCATATGCACAGATCCCTGCTGGAGCATGGAAAGCTTAATTCTTAAAACTTTAGACATCCCTGGGAAGAGGAAACTTTTACTTCTTGTTAGCCATTTGTATGGAAGTGATGTGACCTTCAGATCCTGCCATTAAAATACATTGTGTGTGTGTTGGGAAGCAGATGTGGCTCAAGCAATTGAGCTCCCACCTACTACCTGGGAGGTCCCAAGTTCCGTTTCTGGTGCCTCCTGGAGAAGATGAGAAAAACAGCTAGCTGGCATGATGGACAGCAACAAGGAGACACAAAGGGGAAAGAAAACGAGAGACACAACAAAGTGTAGGAGCTGAGGTGGCTCAAACAATTGAGCACCTCTCCCACATGGGAGGTTGCAGGTTTGGTTCCTGGTGCTTCCTAAAGAGACGAGCAGACACAGAAAGCATACAGCAAATGGACACAGAGAACAGACAGCGAGTGCAAAACAATGGGGTGGGGAACAAATAAATAAAAATAAATCTTTAAAAAAAAATAGGTTTATTTTGGGAAGTGTCACAGGAAGAGTTGGTGAAAACCTGTGGGCCCTTGAGAAAATCCAGGTGCCAGTAAATGTCAAAACGGGCTTTTCAGTTCTTTGAGGTCACCTCCCTCAAGTGACCAATTATGGTTCCAAATATCATTTCACTTCATGATGTAGATTTCCAAACATTCCTAATGTATCTCTATGCACTCAGTGTATTCTGATTCCATTGCCAAGGTAACCCTGTTAAAGAATTAGCTAGTGCATCTATGCCCTTGAAAATAAAATAGAGTGAGAAAGCAGGTTACAACTGCCCGCCTCTCGCGTGCCTGCATGCGTGTGCGAGTGTGGGTGTGGGAATGGGTGTGTGTGTGTGTACACCTCACACACACGATTGCTTCGGGAGTACTCTTTTGCCCTTCTTTGTGACATGCCGTAAGTCCTGCTCTCTCTCTTCCATCCATGCCACAAGCCTGGGATCAGTCCTGCAAAAACCTTCTCGAAACCTCACAGGCTGGACTCAGGCCTCTGCTTGGCACTCCTGGAGTGCCCCAGGCATTGGGACCCACTCCTCCCCCATCTCTCTTCCCCTGACCCCCCTTCATCTCCCATAGGACCAGGTACTGCCAGCCATTCTGTCTGGTGGGGGAAATGACCCCGAACAGAAAAACTCCATACATTCTGAGATCCAGCCTCTAACAAGCCAACATTATCTTTAAAACATAAAATATCAGTTGAGGACAAAGATTGAACTTTTTTATCTGGCTGTTCTCCACAACTGGTAGAAGAATGAGTGCTCAGAAAAAGTTAGGCACAGTTTTTATCCTGAGGGAGGTGTATATGCAACTAAAAACCCACTGAATCAACCCAGAAACAGAAAAAGAACAAATGGATAATGTTTCTACAGACATGTTTCTGTTTAAAGAGTACAAAGGGAGGGAGAGCAAGAGAAGGAGGATGAGTCAGTCAAATTGGATCCATGTAAGAAATAGGCCATTACCCAAATTATCTTATTTTCCATTTTATTCCAAATCCTCCTAATAAAAGTTGATATATATTCCACCATGCTTGGGTTGAAAAGAAGTGCCATTTTTCATACCCAGAAGTGGTGTGTTTTACTTTCAGGTTCCCGAGAAACAAGTCCCTGACTGACTCGTCTTGTCCCCTTGTCCTTCAGGTGTGGTGTTCTTAAGTAACACGGAGCCAAGGTGGTCATTTCTCATCCAAAGAAAAATCTGTGAAATTATGACCCAGAGGCAGAGGAAGTAGGCTGTCCTGGGGATAGGATGGTCAGGTTCCATAGAAGATGAGACAATGAAAATTCAATATCCTTCTTTTTCCCAATAGTCCTTTTTGGATGAAGAGATAAAGCTGCTTAACTGGTCTTTATTTGGAATTAGAGTGCTAATTTGGAAGAACCTCTCATTGTAAGAGTAATGACCTGTTAGAGGTGTAGTAATGAATCCACATAAAGAAAGATAAAAGAGGAATAAGGGCTAATCAAAATGCCAGCTATTTTAAGATCATTCCTTGACCATGTAATGACCTTTATATATATTATGCACCATTAGTAGTTGTGGCAATTATATATTTTTAATTTTCTCAATGTTACAAAACACTAATCATCAGTACCAGCAAATAAGATATTTTTGCCTGAGGAGTTTATATAAAGTTTTGATAATACTGAACTTGCAAATATTTTGAAACATATAAAAAAAAGCTAAAAATAATCTACAAAACACTCACTAAATTCTAAACTTTGGCAATTACTTTTGGCATTATAGACAATATTAACAAAGAGGTATTTCAAAATCTTAGAGACCTCTATCTTTATCTCTTCATCTAAAAGCTCATAAAAGATGGTAGTTGAGAATCAAAGAAGTTTGTAGAAAAGTAGGACACCAATGCTTATAGATCTGGGAGAAAGTAACTACTTAATTACACACAAAACGAAATGGGATATTTTCTCCCTTTGCTCTTTATATATCTTTCTCACTCAGGGTCACTTGTGATTCATTCTGAAATGACTTTTGATATTACTTTGAATAAAATTAATCAGGAACTGGGGAATGTGGATTTGGCTGTCTCTATCAAGCAAGTGAGTTGGGGAGGGGAGGAAAAATAGAACCGGGGTTGCCCAAACCTAAACATAATATCAGCAGTAAACAGTCAATCAATCCAGTTGTCTACATCATGTTTAGCCGTAGAGCATATTCTCTTTTCCTTTGCCATGGCACATGGTAGCTGTGGTAACGGTGAGCATTCATTGGACCTTGAATCTGCTCTCATTCAGGTGATGGAGAAGTCCTTGGTGGGAGCAAAGAAAATGAGGCATCTAGCCTGAGTCTTTGAAGGGAAATATTTAATTAATTCATTTTTGAAATATGTATTAAGCACTTACCATGTGCCAGACACTAACCTAGTCTGGCAGACACAGCAGCAAAAACAAACAAAAAAACAGATGAAAATCTCTGCTTTTATAGAGCTCACATTCTAATGGAAGGAAGCAGAGAATAAAAAATGTTATTAAGAAAAGCACACAGTGTGCAGGATGCTAAGTGGTTTGGGAACTAATAAAGAGGAGAATGTCATAAGGAAGGGTTGGTCAGGTTGGGATGGTATTTAGGTAAGGGTGTGTGCTATGTGGCATCAGGGAATGTGCAGCATGACAGATCTAATAGGGATCTTGTACAGCTTGTTCCAAAAGCAACAAGAAGGCCAGTGTGTCTGAAGGGGTGAGTGAAGGGGAGAAGAGCAGGAGAGGAGGATGGGGACCACATCCGGTACAGACAGGCAGACCGGAGCAAAGATTGTCTTGGCTCTGAGCGAGACATGAAGCCATCGGAGGATCTGAGCAGAGAGTCTTGACCCATGTCTCAGTGTGCCAGGGATGCTATGACAACACACGTTGGTTGGCTTAACAGCAGGAATGTATTGTCTCATGGTTTTGGAGGCTAGAAGTCCAGAATCAAAATACTGTCAAGTGTCAAGGCCATGCTTTTTCTGCAGCATTCTGGTGCTGGTTTGCATAATCCTTGGGGTTCCTGGCTTGCATCTCAGCCTCCTGTCACTTGGTGATCTTACTCTCCTTGTGTCCGTTCATCTGGTTTCTGCTGACTTCCAGCTTCTGGCTCTTCCCAGTGGCTTTCTCTCTGTAAGACTTCCAATAATACAGATTAAGACCCACCCTGATTCAGTTGGGCCAAACCTTAACCAATAACAACAGCTTCAAAAGGTCCTATTTACAAATAAATTCCCATCCTCAGGAATGCAGATTAAGAACCTGTCTGTGTTGGGGTACACAATTCAACCTACCAAAACCATATTTATATTTTAAAAGGATCATTTAGGCTGAGTGTTGAGAATAGATTGCAAGGAGGCAAGGATGGAAGTGGAAGACTTTTGCATTAATTTAAGCAAGAAAGGATGTTAGACCAAGGTGGCAGTGGTGGAAGTGGTGGGAAGTGATCTGATTCTTGATATATTTTGAAGGTCAGCAGGATTTCTTGATGGGCTGGATGTGGGATGTGAGAGAAAGATAAGAATCAGGGATGGCACGAAGGTGTTTGCCCTGAGCCACTAGAATAAATAAGTTGTCAGTGTGTTGGGGAATACTCCACAAAGAATGAGTTTTCTGAGGTGGGATATTGAGAGTTACATTTCGGAGTATGCGAGGACCAAGATGTCTATTAGATTTCTCATTCTTCCAGGACTTCTAGCCAGATTACATTTCCTGGACCCCTTGCAGTTAGTTTGGTTATGTGGCTGAGTTACAACCAGTGAAATGTGAGCATGAGAGATATGCATTGCTTTAGTTTGCAAACTGCCAAAAGTAGTATACCAGAAATGGATTGGCTTTTAAAATGGGGATTTATTATTTTGAAAGCTTATCGTTCTGAGGCCATGAAAATGTCCAAATCAAGGCTTCATTGGGTAATGCTGTTCTCCCCAAAGACCAACTGCTGGTGATCCTGGTCTCCTTTGTCACATTGCAAGGCACATGGCAGCATTTGCTGGGGCTCTCCCTCCTCCTCCGGGATTCCATGACTTCAGCTTCCTGTTTCATGGCTTTCTCTCGGCTTCTGTGCTCCATTAATTTCAGCTTCTGGCTCCTGAGACTTTCTCTCTCAGCTTCTGAGGCTTTCTCTCTGTCCTTCTGTGGGTTTCTCTCTGTGTCTCTCTCTGTATTCATCCCGTTTACAAAGGACTCCAGTAAGAGGATTAAGATCCACCCTGGGTCATGCCCTATTGAAGTGATCTAATCGGAAAGTCTCACCTACAATAGATTGACACCTACAGGAATGAAGTAGCTGTAAAGATGTAATTTCCTAGGTCCATCCAGCACCAAATTATTACATTCATCTACTCCCAGGCATAGCCTGTGAAAACCTCCCAGGCATGATGCACCAAGCTCTTTCACCACCCTTTGAGGACTCAGTGCCCTAAAATAAGAAGGCAGAGTCACATGATGGAGAGAGCCTAGGTCTCCAGATAACAAGATCCAAGACACTTGCCAATTAGGAAGGATTATTTTATCCTTTTAGTAACTTTTATTACATGAAGCCACTGAGGTTTAGTTAGTATTACACTTATTAGTAAAGCATCCAGGCTGGATATATAAGTTGGGAGTCACCAGCTTATCGATGGTTTTAAAGCCATGATAGTGGATGTGATCACCCAGGGAATGAGCATGGATCGAAAAGAGAAGAGGTCCAGTGACTGAGCTTTGGGGCAACAAGATTTAGAGGTCCTGGAAATGGGGAAGAACCAACATGGGAGTCAGAGAAGGAGTGGCCAAGGATTTAGAGGGACAATCAGGGATGTGTGATATCTAGTAAACCACTCAAAGCACAAATTTCAAGAAGGAGAGAGTAATAAAATGTAAAATGAAGCTGATCAGTCAAGTAAGATAAGGAATTAGTATAAGATAAGGAATTGGTCATTTGGGGAAGAAGATAACTTTACAGGAGAATATCAGACAGTCTTGAACATTGGAAAACTCAAGGTGCTTTAAAAATAATACCATTGTTTAAGAAGAACAGAATGATAAAGAAAGTCAATGAATTATTTCAATGAAATAATATACATCTCCCATTCACTTTTCCTTGATTTCTGAATGAATGAGACCTTGAGAAGAAAAGTTGTTTTCATTTCCAATGCTTTTTCTGTTTTGTTTGTGCTGTTCTTTTCCATCAAGTATATAGAAGAATGAATTTTTAAAATTGGTGAACAGGGGGAAAGTGACAAATTTTTTTTCCGTTAGTATTATCTTCTTTATTAGCAAAGTTGTAGGTTTACAGGAGTTATTAATAAAATACAGGTTTCCCACACACCACACCACCTCCAATACCTTGCATTGATGTGGAACATCTGCTACAACTGACAATAGCACATTCTTATAGTTGTACTATTAAAGTCCACAGTCTAACTTAGGGTTCACTTTCTGTGTGGTATAGGCCCATTGTTTGTTTTTTAATTTAACAGGAGGAAAGTGAAAAATATTGAATCCTTCATCCTGGTTTCTGTTTCAGTCTGCTGGGCTGCTAAAAGCAATACACCAGAAATGGGTTGACTTTTACAATGGGAATTTATTGGCTTGCAAGCTTACAGCTTTCAAAGTTTAGAAAAATGTCCAAATCAAGGCATCATCAGGTTATGGTTTCTCCCTGAAGGTTTCTCCAGTGATCCTGGACTCCT